>JAYJMJ010126781.1:0-17923 GCA_036873875.1 Laminaria ephemera | reverse complement strand
GAATGCACTAATAAAGGCTGGACACGTGAGAGGTTCGGCGTCTGTTCGTCTCTGTATATCTCCGGCACAGTGTTTATACCCGCCTGACGCTCTTTCACACATGCATACGCACCTGCATGAGGGCCTCGCACACCGCCCCGAAGACAATAGGTGTAGACGAAGTCGAAGTCGCGTAGGCGAGGGGACTGATTTGGCAACCTTCACCGCAGAGAACGTCCCATGCCTGGCGTTGGCGTTGGGGCAGAACACGGCGCAGCTTCATGCATATGCTTTCACGCGCATCTACCAGTAATGCACATTGTCCAACGGCGACAAGTGTTAATGGACAGTGATGTATATATGTACCTGGAGTATAATTAGGTCTCGTCGTCGCTCCTCCGGGATACGAGGGGAGAGGAGCGCCGAAACTAAATATGCCTATGCCTGTGCCCGACACTGCGATTTTATACTGGAATCGCAAAGCAGCCCCCTGTCCGATAATTGGATACAGTACGCCAGTCCCAAAACTAGTCCCACGATGCTGTAACCGATGGACTTTCGTGGGTCCGCAACGTTTGTCCTGAAGACTTTTGCGCACCACGTCACATCTCGTACTACAGTAATGTACGTGCCGTCCAACTGAAGCTGCGCACACACACCTCTGGTCAATAGGGCGTAGAGACCAGCCGATGGTAGGCCACACACTTTAGACTTACTCGCGCTGGTGGCACCCCTTCCGAGTGACGGCAGCGCGAACACCGCCGAGTTCAAGTGCGCATTTCTACCTAGCGAACAGTCTATGCACTCTCGGCGGTTTGAAACACGGGTTTGTGTACTGGCTACCGTCGGAGAGCTATACCAAACTACGTGCCAGAGACAGGAGAGCTTGAAGCCGAACCGCTCGCAACTTTCTCACATCCTCTTTCTTCTCGACGCCAAGCACGATTTCTGCGGTCCATTTGACGGCGGCTTCTTTTCCTGAGAGCACTGCCATAGCGAACAGGGAGACCTTGAAGTTGCCACCACCGTCACCAGAGTCTTCCAACGTATCCATGACCTCCGACTCGCCCGCCATGCACCCACCGGTGTTGTCAACGTCCCGACGGCGTCGACAGTTGGCTTGGAGCAGTTCAGCTGCCGTCAAGGTGAAATCGGTTTTCTTGGCCAAACTGAGTGGAACACGCCCCCGCCCAACGAGCGACAGTTAAGGGCGACGAGCAAGTGGGCATTTCGCATATTTAAGTTTAGTTGTCGAGGCACCCTGGTTATAAATCTCCACCCTCGCGGGAACACATCCGATTATTCCGCTTCAAGCATAGAGTTATATCCTACAGGCATATAGACAATTTGAAATATAATAAGATCCCGGCTCAAAACGACGGGGCAACCTATGTGTTGGCATCACACAAGCAGGAATCAATGGGGTGGACCTCACCCACCTCCCTCCCTCCGACACTCCTCCCGTACGTGGAATATTCCGTACCTTTTGAACGTGCTGCTCTGAACGCCAACGGGGGAACCTATGTGTTGGCATCACAAAAGCAGGAATCGATGAGGTGGACCTCACCCACCTCACTCCCTCCAACACTCCTCCTGTGCGTGTAATATTCCGTACCTTTTGAGCGTGCTGTTCTTAATGGCCGACGAGATTATCTTCAGCACCCATATGTCTCCGCCCAGCGCCGCCTGCGCCAAGAGCCGCGCGCGTCTCTCATCAACAACATCGTCCTGTAGTCCTTCGGGGTTTAGTCCCAGGGCAGCCGAGAGAGAGAGAGTGCTGGACATGTCCTTGTTTGTCGTGATCAGCTGGCAGGTGCTGCAGGCGAGCTCGAACATCGTCCTTCCCCCTCGTGCCGCGTGCATGATACCAGATAGGTTGTCGGGGCACTCGGAAACGCCGTCACTGTTGGCCTCTAGAGCCGTCGTCAGCTGTTGACGTCGTGTGTCAAGATCTAGACGTCGTGTGTCAGGATCAGGGTTCTCGCCCAGCAGGGCGTCCAGGTTTACTTTCAAGCTTCCCCCCGGGTTACTACCCTCCACCTGTATCTCACTGGAACTCCCTTTGCGACCCAAGAGGCACATTGCCGGCGTTCTCCCTTTTCTGTCGGTTTTAGACCGGAGGTTATTCCAGAGCTCGAGCTCTTGGACGGCACATATAAACTGCAAATACGGCGCAAGCGGGTTTGGATAGTGAATGAGGCGATTCACACTTTCCTGGGAGTTGAGAAGATGAGCGTAAGTATTTATTTTATAGCTCTCAACTCTCCAGTGTGCAGCTAGGAGAATTGGTAGTGTTGCGGGGCGCTTGTTGTCTGGATTGACTGAGAGGCCAGAGATGGTAGGAAAATTCTCCCCGACTCGTGTATGATCAGTAGTATAGCGACGTCACTGTTGCAGAGAATGACGCACAGAGCAACCCCAAGGCTAGATCAACTCATTCCGAAAGAGGTACTTCGGCAAGACCAACGCGTTGTTAGGCGAACTTCAAGGTGCACACGCACTATCACGTTCCAAGGTATGACGCGGGCTACGATGGAGGTAGCACGTTCTGGCTGAATCGTTTTCTGAACGACGGGGCTCCTTAACCCAAAATCGGCGCAAACTCGTTTTTGTTTTGCAACATGCTTCGATGTAAACCTAGATCGTGCGATTGTTCATCGGTGAGAACATTTATTTTTCTCCAAAAACAGTTGTTGGGTGAGGTATAGAGCTCCTCAAGCGAGGAGCCTGAGAAAAACAATAGTGCACCTCTACCGTAGCATGCGTCGTATTTATTTATTTACTTTTTATCTCACTTTCACTTTCTAGCTTCTGGACAAGCCGTGGTCGCAGATGTCGTCCCTTCTCCCCCCCGGTACGTGCCTTCATTTTTTATCGCGCAGAGGGTTCAGCATTTCCAACGCTCGTCGATTTTCATCGAATTTTGCTAACTCACGCTCTATCGCTTTTCGCAAGTCAATTGTTTTGCACAAGAAAAAGTCCCTACGAGTACGAGGATGCACTCGGGGGGGCTCGAACCCGCGACATTGACCTTACTTAGTGGTTACGCGGTTAACCCATTAGACCATCGGGGACGCTGACATGGAGGAAAGTGGCTGGTGGAGAAAAAATGGTTTACCTATGACTCCTTGGTTGCAACGCTTGGGCTTCCAACCGCGCGCAAAGTGGTTTGAGTACTACCTTGCAAACTCTCCCTTGTGCGGAGCCATACCATTATCATAAGTTTCTTCTGTAGCTTGCCGTTGAGCGCAGAACATTAAACGCCTATCTGTCCAGTCATTGTCGATGTTGACCAGTGCTTGCACTCGCCTCAGGGCATCGGGATGTCGAGTAGCTCACTCTTGTTTCGAGCATTCACTCTGCCCCAATCTAGCTCTAACCTAGTCGCTGGAGACTATATTTGTGTTCAGTCTATGTCAGCGGGTTGTGGCCGGGAGAGGGGGGGGAGGGGGTCTGGGTATACGAGTCGCCGAGTTGAGGCCCACTTGAGGCAAGGGCGACGCCGTGAGATGCAAGGCCCGGTGCCAAGGCGCTGGTAATTGGTGTCCCCGTCGATGGGCGAGGTCTTGTGCTGTTATCTGTGTTTTTATTCTTCCTACGCTGTTCTCCCGGGTTTGGACTAGGCACTTGGGGGATGATTGCGATTTCGATGGGATTCCCAAGATAGTGGAACCAAACCTTATGGGCCAAATTTGCCCATTTGCAGGGTCCATCTGATTTGATCGCGAGCATGGTTTTAGTGACCCCCCTGTCTATGTCTCGGAAATTTACGCAGGGTACGACCTCTGTATGGTGGGTGTACCCCCGCCACGTAGAGTACACCCCCCCCCGTCCCCCGTTTTTTTTTTTGTTTTTGGTCACTTAATTTATTGTTATACCTTCGATATTATCGATGATCAAGAACACATATGCATACCAACATGTATCTAATGCGTCCAGTGTTCAAGCCACAGGGTGCCCACGCAGTACCCCACCGAGATCGAGGAAGCCATTGCTTATGCATCAAGAGCCTTCTTCGATCTGACTGCCGGCATACTCTGTACTACGCGCGATGGCGGGGGACGGTTGGGTATTGTATTCTCGATGTCCCCGGACACGATACCATCAATACGTTGGCGGAGAGTGATAGATCTTTTACTGCTGTTGGGAAGGATACTCGATTTCGATCCGAACATAACATCTACGGTACATTATAGGAGAAGTAAACTATTGCCTGGTACAGAAGAGTTTTCGTGAGAGCGATATAGCATGCAAGCTCAGGCATGAAAGGTTCCACTACACCCTACCCCACGAACAGACCTTCAAACGCGGTATCAGATACTCGTCAGCATGGCGGGGATCCGTGGGCGCGATTCCCCGGTTGGGAGTGTGTTTAGCGTAGTCTATCGATCACTATACTGCTTCCGGTCGCTACTCGCGGGTATGGAATCGGAACATAATCATGGGAGAACAGCAAATAATCGAAAAATCCTGGGGTTGTCAAAAACACGCTGACTGGATTGGCGTACTGAGGGGCTGCTGCGCACTGCAACACGGCCACCGCGCTCAATTCAAGCGTTCTTGCTGCGAAACACCCTTTCAAAGTTAGGGAAAGCTCGTCCGCGTTTGTAGACGCAGAGTCGCTCGACATAAGGCATGTGCAGGGCTCGCAATCAATGATATTAACCGTGATACACAAGAAACGGAATTGGCAAACGGTGACGACACCCACAGACAAAATACCGAGCAGACAAACCAACGGGTAGGTAGACGAGTCGGCAGGCATACTTACGTTTTGGCTACCAGTACGCATCCCGCAATCAAGAGGCTGCCTTTAATGGAAAAACCCAGAATCGTATTTAGTTGTACATTGGTAACTGAGGCAAAATTACCCTAAACTTGCAGTAGGCCATTTATTTGCGCTCGAAGTTTTACTGTACGCGACAAAAATGAAATTACTGTAGAAATTCGCAGCCTTTTAGAACAAACGAAACACGAATCACGAGGCTCAGGACCTTGTAGTGCGTACTTCGGCAACAGCGACCGCGCCCACGTCTAGATGGTTGGTGATTAAACAGGCGTGACGAGTTAGCGCGGACTCGCCTGCTTCTAGACTCGAGGTTTTTCTAATTCGATTATTTACAGGCCTCGCATTCAATGAGTCTGGTTGTGACCCGGCAGACACGCACACAGGCAGCAATCACAAAAAATCGATATTATTTAGACATATCGACCGCCAGCTTGCAGAACCCTATTGAGAGTTGTTTTAGATAAACGCCAAGTGTAACCTCTTCACTACTGTAGTGTGCTGGAAATTGAGGCAAATGTTCCTTATACTTGCAATAGGCCGTATGCGTCCAACTCATATATGGAGTACATTAGAACAACAAACGAGAATAGGAAATAATCATCAAATGCCAGTCTAACCATCTAGGAAAAATAAATGCACGAATCCCGAGCCAACTCACCTCGAAATACGCACGATATCGAAGACGCCAATGCCAATGTGAGTCGACGCGCAATAAACCAAGCGCCACGAGTTGGCACATGTTCATCCACCTCTGCAGACGTTGGGCCGGTCGGAATTCGTTGTACACAGGCCTGATAACCAATTATATTTCACGGCGGACACACTAAGAGTAGCAGACGACCAGCCGACCTACCAGGTATTTACAATATAAACAATGACACCCAGTACATACGAAAAGTTAAAGGCAACAAATGAATTCCGGCCTCGCTTCATCATGAAGATGCTACTCGTACTCAGGCAACAATGGGTCCGACTACGCCTGCCTTGTGCGAACTTGCTGTGTTGCGGGTACGAGCCTGACGGGCGCACGGATAATTACCCGTGTTCTCACCGACGCTTGCCCGCCAAATCGAATGCTCGAATCATCTCGACGCCCCCCCTCCTCAACATATGCATCCATATTATTAAATAACAATAACCCCAACAAACAACAGTTTCGGGTTTGCCCGAACAACTGCAATCAAAGGGTAGCTCCGAGACACAACTGTTTCGAGTCTTCGTCTGAAACACTTGCTGGGTAAGCATGGGCACAGTACGTAGTATTCAAACCGCACCCTGGTTGAATATCGTGCTATCTTCGAGTTCCGCATTCATAAAGGTTGTCTGTTCTCGTCCAAGAAAGGACAAGTCGTTTGGATCAGGCGTGGGGACATGTATGTATGCCTCACACCAAATTATTCAGATCTGATAAGACATGGCCGTGCCCGCTGCTGTACAAAAGACAGAAAATTTGTTGAGCACATCACCATCTCGTGCCGCAGACCAAGGCTACGATAGGGGGGGATAGGGGGGGTCCCCCCCTTTTCAATACCGAGTTTAGACCACTCGCGCGAGTGGCTTTGCACCTCGTTCAACAATTGGCAAACGTGTTTTAACGGCGCATAGTAACAATCTATTCCATGGCGGTGCATATCGCCAAGTCGACAAGCACAAAGGCTGCGATGACCGCTCGCGCGAGAGGTTTAGAGTCGCTGAAACAAAAGCCGCCAAAAGTGACCGCCCCCTACAGTAGTTTTGGTCCGCAACCCACCCGCCCTCCTAGCTTTCACCCGTCAGACTAGGGCAACGAAACAGTAACGCACTTGAGAAGGTTAGTAGTATTGGAGAGACAAAGAGAGTACCGGTACCGACTGTGTGCCATGCTCGACGGTAGCCTAGTCAGTTTTCCGTCATACTACTGCAGTATAGACCCATGGTACGATAGGGGGCGGTACCTCCCTTTTCACTGCCGAGTATATTCCACTCGCGCGAGTGGCTCTATGCCTTGCTAAAAAACGGACGTGACTAAATTTGGTTGGCACAGCGTAGCAAAACAATCCCGTGGCGGTGGTGCATATTGCGAACCAGGAGAGCGCAGAAGCTTAACATGCAAATGTATACGTAGGGTAGCCACTGGCGCGAACCCTGAAAGTGACCTCCCTACGGTAGCCTTGATCTATATGTGACCTGTAGCCACTTCTGAAACTCGGCGATGTATTTACCCAGGATCCTTCAGACTATTGGAATAGGGACTTCGCGATCGAGTACGTACGTACATGCGCAAAACTGAGTAGTACACATAAAGCTTAGCACCGTAAGCATCAGGGGACGTTGCAGGGAACATGCTGTAGAACGGACTGTCGGCCAGTACAGCAACCCGTAGAGTACATCTGCCCGTAGCATGGGCATTGTCCCGTGATAATGAGGCAACGGTCAGCCCTACTTCTATCACTCATTTTCATCCCCTCTTTTCCACTCCTTTTCATCTCTCTTCTTGTCTTCTTTGATTTCCACTTTTGGCCTACAAGCGCCTCTTTCCATCTTCTTTCTTCTTCTCCACAAGTGACCTTAACAGACACTCGGTGCCACCTCTGCAGCTCTTATCTCAGGGACTCGACACGCATCAATCTTTAACAGACTACCAAAAATCACAGATATACCAAGGCTACGTTAGGGGGGTCACCGTCAGGGCCGCTGCTCTCAGCGGCTCAGATTAAGTCACTCGCGCGAGTGCTCTTTGGTGCTTTTCGGTTTCGGGATATGCACCATACTTGTTTATCGTTACTCTGCGCTAACCATATATTGTGCTGAAGTCCGGTTTCGAATGGGGCTCATAGCTTCTATTGCGAGTGGCCTCAACTAGGCAATGAAAATGCCCCTTCTCCCCCCTACCGCAGCCTTGGTCTATACTATGACACGTACCCCACACTGCAATGAATCACGACATCACCGCCCCCAGAAGCAACACGATCAAGTACTCCTACCGTGTACGTCCAACTCGCAAGCATCCTTTCAGACCCGCTGTTCCCGAACGTTGGCTTCTGAATCAACTTCTCCGACAATAGATTCATTGACACCAGCACAGAGTCTGTTTCACTAGATAAACAGGAATCTGCAGAGAGGGCTGCCGGTGTCCACGTTTCAAGCGGCGTTGCTGTCCTTTTCTCTGCGGATATTACACTGTTAAATGCAGCCAGGAGAGGCGGTTGTAACCCTTCCAACTTTCGCGCAAGCGACTTCCTGTTGGTTGTTGTCGACCTACCGCGTGCTTTACCGACTGCGTGACCCCCTCCAAAGCCGATTTTCTCCCTTCACCCTCGTTAGCGCTGCACTCTCGTTTTTTGCGGCAAGCGACTTGGAGTTAGTGTGGGATGACGCATGCCACGGTAGAGGTACACCATTTTTTTTCTGAGGCTCCTTCCTCACTTGAGGAGCTCTATACCTCACCCAAAAACAAATTTGGAGAAAACCAAAAGTGCTCCCCGATGAACAATCCCATAGCCTAGGTATACAACTAAACACATTTCCAAAAAAGAGTAAATTTCCGGCGATTTTGGGTTAAGGAGCCTCGTCATTCAGAAACCATTTCAGGAGACAAGTGCTACCTCTATCGTGGCACGCGTCGGGTTACGTTTCTAGCAGTTTAAGGGTTGCTTTCTTTGCGTGAGGAGTGCATCTGACGCGAGGGTCTGGCCGCACTTAGATAACACCTCATCCTTAACGGTCTCCAAAACATTCAGCACCAATGGAAGCAAGCACTCAAAGCAGGAGCAATACTACACACAACAACTCCATCTGATATTCCTACGAGTATCGTTATGGAGGGACCGCGAGATCGCACCTTCTAGGGCATACCGGTCAAGAGGAAACCTGGAGTGACAGTGTCGCCGGTGTTCCAGTCTTGAACGCAATAAACCACGCCAGTACTTCGAACCAAACAACGAAGCCAGCACAAACGCTCACAATTCCCCACATTGATGCAAAGCTGAAAATATTGAGAGTAACGAACATCCCACTCAATACCACCATGGCAGTCCAGAACGAGCCTTTCGTGCACAAAACTGCCAAAGACTGCTGAATGTTTTTGCCTTGAGCTACGCAGTGCCTCTTTAATCCAACACATGTCAGCACCAGCACAACGAACAAGGCAACTCCAACCATGCATGCGGCAACGACTGACAACCGGGAGGGGCTAGGCGCGGGAGTCTGGCTCTGGGCTGCCGCGGAAGTTCGGGTCGGGGTTGGCGTTCGTGATGGGGTCGGGGTCAGGGTGTGTGACGGTGTCGACATCGGCGCAGGAGACGTGGTTGGTGACGATGTCGGTGAAGATATGGGCGACTTGGTTGGTGATGATGTCGGTGTTGGCGTTGGCGACTTTGTTGGAGATGGAGTCAGAGCGATACCTAGAAACGGAGTAGAGAGTATTCGGGCAGTGTACAGACGCACGGTGGTTCAACCCGGGAAGGTCGTATGCTTGGCCCATGCCACGGCAGAGGTGCACCTATTGCTTCAGAGGCTTCCCACGTTAGACGCGTGCTACGATAGAGGTAGCACGTTTTGGCTGTTTTTGTTTCTGAATGACAGGGCTCCTTCCCCCAAAATCGTCGGAATGTCGTTCTTGTTTTTCAATCTGAAGTTTTTGTATACGTAGGCCATGGGTTTGTCCATCGGGTTGCGCTTTCAGTTTTACTCAAAATCAGTTTTTGGGTGAGGTTTAGAGCTCCTCGAGTGAGGAGCCTCAGAAAAAAACTGGTGCACCTACATCGTAGCAGGCGTCGTTAGATGTACTATACCTCGCCCAAAAACTGTTTCGTTTCTTTTTTATGAAAATGCATCACGATGAACAACCCCGGACGCGTGCCACGATGATAGAGGTAGCACTTGTTGGCGTTTTTTTTGTTTCTGAATGACGGGGCTCCTTAACCCAAAATCGTCGGGATGTCATTGTTGTTCTGCAATCTGAATTTTTTTGTATACCTAGGCCATGGGTTTGTTCATCGGGACGAACTTTTGGTTTACACAAAACCAGTTTGTGGGTGAAGCACAGAGCTCCTCAGGCGATGAGACGCAGAAAAAAGCTGGTGCACCTCTATCGTAGCGTGTGCCCCCGGGGTCTAGGGATACAATGGTTAATTTAGTTAACCACAGGGATATTGGGTAGTTTCCCTTTTGGAGGAGCTCCGCCTGTCCAGAACCAAAGGACTACCCTTCACGCTACCCCTGCACGCGTCGTATTTGGCACATAACACAGCCCTCCCTCGCGTTTAAACTCGTTTCATTGTGCATGTCCTACCATCTACAGTTGTATTGATGTGTTAAGGTCCTGTCGTCGAAACCATGTTTGCGGGCTGTGAAATGTACACTGAAGTGGATGCATTCTACTTGGTGGTTTGGTTCCCGTGAACCAGACAATTACTGGGTAGCTGCTTGTGGTCGTAAAACGTCGACGCCGCTTATCAGTCAGAATCTTGACCGTTAGAAGTACAGAAGAACTGCTGAGATAGCAGTGGTCGGCTCGGCCGCTAGGATAATCATCGAATTGAGCCACTGTAGACACATGCTACGGTAAACGTCCACCTCGTTCTTTCCGGAGATCCTCACGCGAGGAGCTCCATACCTGGCCCAGGACTCGGCTTTAACTAACGGTGCTCTCTTAACATCGATGGACAATCCCATGGGCTAGGTGTCCAACGAATATGTTTGGAAACACAGATGGTATTCCAAAGCTAATGGGTGGCCCTTCACTTGAGGAGTTCGTCATATTTCGTCATACACAAATCCTTTGGTCCAAAACCCGCTCTCCCTACCGTAGCACAGAATGCTTGAAATGTAAGTGAAATATTAGCGCCCAGAAGGCGACCCCCCTGCTGTAGCCTTGGCCAGTACAGTTCTCTTACCGTGGTGTTGAACACTTGAAATAATCATCGTGCGTGTGTCATTATCCTCAGCGCCGTCGAAGTCGGTCACGGAGGTGCTGCCACCGAGTATGGTGAAGCCGTTGAACGTCATCTCGACAGCGCACCTGACACAAACCCGGAGTCATCGACATACCCTCAGCATTCGTTTGAAAATGTAGATTGATTGTCGCAGCGGTGAAATGATTGATCACTTTACGTACAGTGGACATAGTGGCCCTGGTTACGTCGGGAGTAGCGCATTCTGTCACCAGGGCGCAATGCGTTCACAATACGAACTTTATTGCAGAGTACTGCTCAAGGATCCCTGTACGACTTTACCCAAACGGACGAGGCTTGCAAACCACTGCGAGCAGACTTTCCTTCCAGTTCGTAGCACAATACGTTGCATGCGTCCACAAATGTGGCCAACGTGGTTGTCGTGGCAGTAGCGTATCTAACGCACAGGCGTGTATGTGCTCCTACCGAACGTACAAAACTTTGCCAAGCAAACGGAATTCCGCTTCAATCTACTCACCAGTCGCTATCGACCTCGAGCAGCTTCATCGCGAGGGGGTTAAAGGGAACCGCCACCTGACACGGGCAACGATCAATGGGGTTGGGGTGTGTGTGCGGATTGTCACCCAACGTGATGTTGCCTTCAACCACTACCTTTCACGAAAGCTTGATATTCCACTCAACCACTAAAGTACCGTTGAGCCGAGCTACGGGAGAAGTTGCACTTTTGAGCGCAAGTATTCTTTACATGATGGCCTCCGCGACTGAGGAGCTACCCGGTATATTTTGATCCGACGTGCAATTTGCAGTAATACTCGTGAGATAACTTACCCATGGGTTTGTTAGCTTATAGTTTCTCCCAAGATTGATTGTTGGGCGAGGTGTAGAGGTCCTCATGTGAGGAGCCTCAGAACAATCAGGTGGTATCCTTACCGTAGCAATCGTCCTTTCATGAACGAAATAGAACCGGTGTTTTCTTTTTTCGCGTCGGCCGGTCGACACCCCCCGTCGCACGGGCAACGTGAATTCCTGGCACGCCTGGCACATACAAAACAGTCTCCCCCAAGCCGCGTCTGGACCATATAATGGATCACGTCTACGGTAGGAGGGACACCTTTAGGATATTTGTTTTCAGCGGCTCAGGGTCACTTCGCGCGAGTGGCCACCTACTTTCTTTGCGGTTTTAAGATTATGTGCTTTTTAGTCTCGCGATGTGCAAAGCCATGGGATCGTTTGTTAGGCTACGCCAACAAAGCACATTGAAGGCCGTTATTGAGTGGGGTATAGAGCAGCTCGCGCTAGCGGCATACCCGTAAGAGTGAAAATGATACTGTAACATCCCCCCTACCGTAGGTCGGGTCAATGACTCATCACCTCATATTCCGTTTGGCCGCCATCAACATCGTTCGTGGTCAATGTGGCCGTAACTAGTTCCCCCTCGTCGGAGGAACACCATGCCGTCGAACAGAATGCGGCTTTGACGGTGGCGGATTGGGTCCCCTCGCACGCAATTACCTTTACGTCGTATGTGTAATCATCTGCATGCCACGGGCGGGAGCAGAGCAGACGTACATCACAGTAGTAAGTGCTCCAACGCGGGCATAGATAAACGTAAAGGTGCCATCCCTCCTTGCTCCCTGTTGCTTCCACGAGTTGTTTAAATCGCAAAACGTTCCCATTTTGGCGGGAACACCCAACTCGAAGATAACCATAAACCACAATAATTTCCACACGCTCAACCTTGCCTTGGAACCGCAGCCTATCATGATGCCCCAACCGCAGAGTATTTCATTTTGTACACTCTGCGCACATCACAATGTTCCAAAGTTGTTTGCTTGTCGGGGGCAGTGGGCTGAAGGGGTGGCTGAGGCAAAGGATGATTTTTGGTTTTACTCTTCGCATATTACGCATATACAGAGAGGTATTGAAAGCGCCAAAATCTTCATACCTTTAGCGCTCCTGCTGGTTCTTTAGGACGCAGTACGATGGTATTGTGTTTGGGTACCAGCAGTAGACGTGAGGCGCTAGAACAGCCTCACGGTTGTCAACGTTCAACCAGTATTTTGACGTATTGTTCGCCTCTCCACTTGCCTGCGCCATTCAGGTTGAAGAACCTCCACGATCCCTGACACGGTAGTGCCGAGCCTGGGTTCGACAGAGCTCCAAAACACCCGTTATCGTCACCAAATTGGCTGTCGAACCATACGCCCCCTGATTCCCCAATGAGGTTGTCTCCGCTTTCCCAGAACATATCTCTCAAGCACCTCCAAACGACGACAACACATCACGATACACATGGTAGTAACACGAAGAAGTTGGGGGCTTCAAACAAGAGAAGGTTATAGCCATGGCATCAACCAGTACGGTCTACACACGACGTTCGGTACATCCAATGAGCGTAAATCGAATGGTATTTCGGGTCAGCGATTCTTCAACGTGCAAGTAAACTGGGATGACGTCATCGACATGACTACACACGTGCACGCATGCGTACCTCCACGAGGACATCATGGGATATGTTGTCCAACGACGAAAAGCCGATGTACCTGTGGCACGAGCGATGGAAAATACATTACGAGTGGACTGCAAAGTCCATATTCTAATACAGCAGTGGTCGCTCTATAGTGCCTGTATGTGCCAGCCGGAAACACCCGCACTACAGCGGCAACCGGCACTACTCCGCACCCTGCCACTATCGTTTTTTCCCATATGTGCCAAGCGATTTCACAGGCACTATAGCGAGAAAACGGCACTACTCAACCGGCACTATAGAGGGACAATGCCGTAGAGACTCACCATCCGTTAGTGGAAGGATTGGAGATGACCAATGTCGTGGGTTCGTACCCTACTGAGACCGGAACGCCAATGGATTTACCGACGGTGCCCAAGCCATCGTTTGGGGTCACCAGCACCGAATCGGTAGGAGTGCAATATGTTCCCCCTTCGCAGAACCAAAATTCAATGGTATCCGTAGTCTCGGAGTAGTCGAGGTCACACGTTGTGACGTTCAGTGTGTAGGCAAACCCCTTCCCTGCCATCAAGTCGGGGCGAAGTAGAAGACATACACGGTAAAGACGCTAGGGCAGTTTTTATTGTAGATCCAGCGCTTTCGTTCGAGATTCGGCTTCTATCGATTGGTAGGTAACATACAAAAAACATTAATGATTCCTGCGAGATAAACAGTTCGCACCTTGTAGCTACTAAGAAGGTCGACTTCGCGAGTGCGGGACCCGCCCCCCGGATGCCTATTCCTTGTTAGCACATCGACAAGCAGAAACCATCAGGCGTGCTTATTCAGAATTCGACACAATTCGACCAGGAAAAAAACACCACCCTGCTGAAGCCTTCGCCCGAAAAGAAACGACGGCATACCCCGTTGTAGGCGCGGGGAGGGGGGGGGCTGCTTTGCGACAGCGGGTTTGACCTGCGAAAAGAGAAGGGGCTTGAGAAAAAACCAAAGATAACTGATGAGACGGAAAACACATATTCAGTCTGTCCTCAAACATAAAGTAGTTTCAGACGTAATGCAGCACACTTTCTAGGGGCTTGACATTTTTTTACTTCCGAGTTCCTCACCGGATTCGCGAGACAACCGACGTCTCCCGATATCGTTTATTTTGGCACTTCTAGCAAAACAAAAGACGCCACCCTTGCAGCAGCACCCAAAGACTCGCCACAAGGAGATCGACTCGCAGAAACATTCGGTGTGAGGTGGAATCATCGCCGATCAGCCATGTCGGTAGCTGAATCTGTAGTCCGGACGTACGCCGAACCAATTTGATACAAAATCTGAAATTTCGAGTGATAAGGAACTCTCTGGAGGCCGTGAGAAAACACATGCTACAACACGGGTAGAACCCAAATCGTCGGAGGCTCCTCACGTGAGGAGCTCTCTATGCCAATTTTGATTAAGCGTATGTAATCCAAACCCGGTAAGTATTCCCACCGGCTTGGTGTCTAAGTAAGGCATGCTGTAAATTGCACACCATATCAAAATGCGGTGGGTGGTTACCTGTCACTGAGAAATAGATAGGTTAAATCGTGCAATCCCTACCGTTGGACGGATAGTAAGGGGTGTCGAATAAATGCTAATTAAATAGCGACATACATTGCAACCCCGCGAGGGCTATGTTCAGGCGTCGCCTGGTTACCCTCGGGTGTTCATAGGTAATCTCTCCCTTCCGACATTCGTGATGGGGGGCGTGCAGCTGTTGTCTAGCAATTGCTTTACCAAATAGGTTTGGGTTGTTTTTAGCCCTGCAGTAAAAGCCCGGAGATTGTATCCGGGCATTCCCTGGCCACCCCGACCACTACACAGGTGGACGAGACCCCCCCCTTCTGCCGACATAGTAGAAGGTGGGCGAAAGGCCGACCTTCTGAGCAGCTTCTGGAACGTCAAGTATCACAAAACGTGCGGATTTTTCCACGTTCTGCGAGCTTGGCGTGGTTTTTGGCGTTCGAAAAAGTGCTTCCAAAGGCTGCCGTTTGGAGGTTGCCGACGTTCTACTTCGAAGTATGAATTTTGCGTCATAGCTGACTTTCCAGAAGGTGGTGAGAAGGTCGGCCTTTTGCTCACCTTCTACTATGTCGGCAGAAGGGGGGGGTCCCGTCCACCCGTGTGCGTATGGCGTCATTTACATCCCACAACTACCCTCGAATATTGATTTCTACCTTGACGACACCTAGCATAGGCCCGTAGGGTCCATACCACCGCCTGCGCGATGACAACCATGTATTTGGGGACTAAGTGGTATGTACACGGTATCGGCCTTTGGCCGACGTATTCTCATTGTCTAACCGAAGCCAAAACAGTTTTACGATTCGAGAGCAATATAATACTAGTTCTCAAGATATTTTTTACGAACCAGACGAACATATAGGGGGGGGTGGGGTGGACGCGTGCTACGATAGAGGTAGCACTGTTTGGCGTTTTTGTTTCTGAATGACGGGGGCTCCTTAGCCTAGAATCGTCGGGATGTCATTCTCGTTCTGAAATCTGAATGTTTATTGTAAACCTAGGCTATGGGGTTGTTCATCGGTTGCAATTAATTTTGGTTTACTCAAAAACAAGTTTTTTGGTGATGTACAGAGCTCCTCAAGTGAGGAACCTCAGAAAAAAACCAGCACTTGGTGCACGTCCACGATATAGACGTACACCAGTTTTTTTCTGAAGTTCCTCACTTGAGGAGCTCCGTACATCACCCAAATACTTTGTTTGTTTGTGAGTGAACTGAAAGTGCAACCCGATGACCAAACCCATGGCCTAGGTATAAAAAATGTTCATATTACAAAACAAGAATGACATTCCAACGGCTCTGGGTTAAGGAGCCCCGTCATTCAGAACGGAAATTGTCCAAAAGTGCTCCGTCTGTGACGCGTGCTACGATACAGGTAGCACTTTTTGGCTGAAACGGTTTCTGAATGACAGGGCTCCTCAACCCAAAATCGTCGGAATTTCACCATTGTTTTTACAACAATTTTCGTTGTATATCTAGGCCATGGGATTGTTCATCCGGTAGCACTTTCATTTTCCCCCAAATCCGTTTTTGGGAGAGGTATGGAGCTCCTCAGGTGAGGATCCTCAGAAAAAAAGTGGTGCACCTCTACCGTACCATGCATCCTATCGTAGCACGAATTGTCCAAAAGTGTTACCTCTATCGACACATGCTACGATAGAGGTGCACCAGAATTTTTCTGAGGCTCCTTCCTCACTTGAGGAGCACTGAACCTCACCCACAAACCGATTCTTAGTAGACT
The DNA here is from genome assembly GCA_036873875.1 of Laminaria ephemera. Classification (NCBI taxonomy): domain Eukaryota; class Phaeophyceae; order Laminariales; family Laminariaceae; genus Laminaria; species Laminaria ephemera. The sequence goes on along the minus strand of JAYJMJ010126781.1, from coordinate 1,507 downwards.
GAAAGTGCAACCCGATGAACAAACCCAAGGCTTAGGTAGCATAAAAAAAGTCAGATTGAAAAAAAAGAACGACATTCCGGCGGTTTGGGGTTAGGGAGCGCAGTCAAGTCAGAAACAAAAAATCCAAAAATTGCTACCTCTATCGCAGCACTTGTCTATCGCAGCAGCATGCGTCTGGTGGCATGTGTCGATGGTGACATTTAGTTATTGCAAAACACTAATGAAAGAGATCGATTAATTTCCATGTTCGAGGGCGAGGATATATATGCAAAACGTTGGTATAATAATGTAGAATTTGCTACGCCCCGCGAAAAAAATGCTCCATCAATCGTATATGTAGAGCCTAACTATGTTGATGTCCCCTTGACGGTGCGTGCATGCAGCTACGGCACTGCATGAGCGTTTACTTCGGTGAAATATGACAGATTAATTGGTGATACAGATTATTTCTTTTTTTAATCTCACTTTTACTTTCCAACTTCTGGACAAGCCGTGGTCACAGGTGTCGTCCCTTCCGCCCCGCGGCACGTGCCTTCATTTTTATCGCGCAGAGGGTTCAGCGTTCCTAACGCTCGTCGATTTTCACCGAATTTTGCTAATTAATTCATGCTTTCGCGCTTTCCGCCAGTCAATTTTTTGCACAAGAAAAAGTCCCTACGAGTACGATTATTCACTCGGGGGGGGCTCGAACCAGCGAAATCGATCTCAGTGGTTACGAGGTTAACCCAGCCCTAGACCACCGGGGACGCGTTACATACATTTCTATGACCTATTTCATTACGTTGGTTTGCATTCGCTTAATGTTCTCACTTTGTCTGGACAAATGCTACTTAGAGGTGCACCCTTTTTTTTCTGAAGCTCCTCACTTGAGGAGCTCCATACCTATCCCAAAAACTGATTTTGGGGAAAAAAAAAAAAAAGTGCTTCGTACCCGATGAACAATCCCATGACCTAAGTATACAACGAAAATTATTTCAGAAAAATAACGAAGTTCCGACGATTTTGGGTTAAGGAGCCCCATCATCCAGAAAACGTTTCAGCCAAAAAGTGCTACCTCTATTGTACTATTAGTATCTGGTCACGTCTTTGTGGTCCTACAGGGGACGCAAACAGTAGACCAAAGCTACGGTAGGCAGACCGCGTCCCCGATGGTCTAGTGGGTTAACATCGTAACCACTAAGGTCGATTTCGCTGGTTCGAACCCCCCCAAGCGCATAATCGTACTCATAGAGACTTTTTCTTGTGCAAAAAATTGACTTGCGGAAAGCGCGAGAGCGCGAGTTCGCAAAAATTCGATGAAAATCGATGAGCGTTGGGAATGCTGAACCCCCTGCGCGATGAAAATGGAGGCACGTACCGGGGGGGAGAAGGGACGACAGCTGTGACCGGGGTTTGTCCAGAAGCTGGAAGGTAACAGTGAGATAAATATATATATACAAGGGGGGCTTCGCCGCGGCGGGCTGACGCCCGCCTGCGGCTCCGCGCATGCCCGTAAGGTAGGTAAAAT
>JAYJMJ010126568.1:0-17932 GCA_036873875.1 Laminaria ephemera | reverse complement strand
TAAATATGAAGGGAATGTAGAAGATATCAAAATTTGAGATCAATTTGTTTCAACAATTACTTCGAGTAGAGCTTTAGAAGCAGAACTAAAAAATATTCAACATATTGATGGTCAAATGCAACTTTCATTTGAAGCTGATAAAAAAGCAAGTGTCGCACTTGGATCTGTAACAGCTGAAATAAATAGAATTATTAAAGAAAATCCTCTTCCAGATGGACTAACATTTAGATATAACTCTAATATAGAAGATTCTGCTGCTTCAGGAGCTGATTTATGAGCTGCGATGTGAGTAGGTTTGATTTTAATGTTTATTATTTTAGTATTAAAATTTAACTCATTTAAATACTCTATTATCGTTGTTACTTCAACATTTCTATCATTTATTTGAGTTGTATTAGCGCTTATGCTTATGGGGATGCCTCTAAGTTTCCCAGCTCAATTATGATTATTTGGGGTAATCTGAGTATGAGTAAATAATGCTATTTTATTCATCGATGGTTATTTAGGAAAAGTATGAATGACTCTAAAACAATCTCTTATTGAAACAATTCAATCAAGATTTCTCCCAATCTTCTTAACTTCATCAACAACTATTGCCGGACTAGTAACTCTTGCACTCAAAGACGAACTTTGGTGAGGACTTGCTATCGCATTTATCGGATGATTAATACTTAACGTATTCATGATTCTGGTATATATTCCAGCTTTACTTTATGTAGTTGAAAAGAAAAAATAAAAAAAGAATATGAAAAATATTCTTTTTTTATTTGTTTTGGTAAAAAATTATTTATTTAATTTTAAAAAATCATCAATCAGATTTCAAGTATCAGTGATTTGTAATTTTAATATTCAATTTTCTACTCATTGCACTGCAAAATTCATTCAATGTATAAACGCTTCCAACTTTATTGAGTAAGGATTTTGTTCATTGATATGTTGAATAACTTTACCTAAGAGTACTTGATAATCAGCTTCTTTAAACGGTATATATTTTCAAGTTGAATCAAGCGTTAACTCTGCAAGATTTTGGGTTGATTGTGATTTAGGAACTATAGAAAAACAATAATCTTCATTTCAAAAAATTCATTCAGAATTAAAGGTAAGAATAGATACATCAACTTGCTGAAATTTTTGATCATTAATCTCTCAATTCTCTTTTATAGTATAAGTAGATTGTGATAATAAATTTTGTAAATAAGTATATTCTTGAATTGCTTGAATTCAATGACTGTTATATAACTTTAACACATGATTATCATCAATTGAAAATACACTAGAATCAGAAGAATAGATTGTATTATAAAACATTTTTTCAACTGGATCTTTTTTCCTTTTAGATTTTCTTACATGTAATGGTTCTAATCTTCAGTCTAAAATAGATTGTAAATTATCCCAGTTATAATCATTAATAGATAGATTTTTATTTTCTTCTAAAAAATCTAATATAGATTGTTCCATATTTGATCATTTTAAAATTGTTTCGACTTGTTTGGAAATATGTTCAATAGTAGGAACCGCATTATTTTTATGGGCATTTTCAAGCCTAGGAATTCTAGGATATTGATTTTGACTTTCTAAAAATAATTTACAAGGTCTATTTCCAAGTAAATGAAATCAATCAGGAATATTTTTTATACGTCTTACATCTCTGTATTCAACTGTATTATTTTGCTTGTCAAAATATGTATATGCATGAATTGAGTTAGGGTTTCAATTTCAATTTAATATTGTTACATCTTTCATTTCATCTCCAATTCACTCAATTTCAGATTTTTCCCAGTCGTAAGAAATAAATCTATCATTTTTTATTATATCATTTAATATTTCTCATAATTGTTCATATTTTATTCAAGGAAAATTTCTTTCAAAAATATCTATAAATTTTTTATCTTCTGGTATATTTTTGTCTAAGGTATACTTATTTTCTAACCAAAGTTGAATGGATTCTTTAGTATATTCGCTTCATGATGAGTTTCATCCAGCAATTGCAAGACAATATTCTCAATTATCGTTTTTTCATAAGAATGGTCATTCTTCATAATGCTCTCTTTCTATTTCTTCTTGTAAATCATATCCAGTATTTCTTCCTGCGGTCGTTGTTCTTTGTAATTTATCAGCAGATCATCAGTCTCTTAGTGTAGTAATAAGATGTTTTTTTCAAGAATTTCATTCTATGAATTCAACTACCCCATTTGATAGTAATACTAATTTTTCACTATCAGTTATGGAAGTATTTCCATGTAAAAAATTAACTTTTCATTTTCTTAAATCTCATAAATTAATAATACAAATATCTTCACATTCATCAGGAATATTTATATTGTTTAATTGATTTGGGTAGCAGGTCATGATATTGTCAACGAGTTCAAGCTCAATATCATATTCACAATTATTTTGTAATTTGTATACTCCATAAATAATATCTGGATTGAGCTCTAATAGTTTTTCTCTTTGTTCGTCTAAAGAAAGAGAATTGTTTAATTCTATATTTTTCATATTTAATATATTATTTTTCATTATCTCTATAATATACTATTAATTATTTTTTGTCTAATTAAATGATTTAGTAATGAGTATGTATAAGTTAAAAATATTTATTAATATATATATTTATATATAATGAAAAAAATAAATTTATTTAGTATTTTAAAGTTTATGAAAAAATTAATTATCAGCATAATTCTATGAATTATGTTATTATGGAAATACAAAATGTGTGGAAATATGATTTTTTGACAAAAATACTATAAAAAGTATAAATACTCTCCCAAATGTACAGGATTATTTTAATACGCTAAAATAAAAAATTATGCAAGGATTTGAGTTTGAAAAGGCTATGAAATTATTGGTAAAATACTTCCCAGAAGAAGCAATGAAAAAACCTACCTTGTTTCATTCTATGAGAGTTGGAAGCTATTTATGGACTCATAATTATTCTGAAAATATCCAAATTGCATGATTACTGCATGATGCTTTGGAAGATACTAATATCTGAACTGAAATTATTTTAGAAAATTTTTGAAAAGAAGTTTTAGATATAATAGAAGCAAATTCAAAAAACACTCAGCTTCCAAGAGAAGAAATGCTCGAAGATATTGTCAAAAGATGCTCAATTATTTGAGAAAATGCAATGATTGTAAAAATGGCAGATATTTGGGATAATTATTTATTTTACTCAAAACAAAATAATATTTGAGAATTAGAAAGATGTGAATTTTTAGCAAGTTTAGTTAAAAAATATCTAGACAAATCTTGGAATGATAAAATTTTTCAAAAAATAGAAATTATTTGTAAATAAAAAAAGAATCTGAAAATATTCTTTTTTTATTTATTTTAAAAAATCATTAGAATACAAACTGGAAGGCAGTAATTTTATTTTTATGACTCTACAGAAAATGGAAATTTTAAAAATTGCAGGTGTGTATGGTGTTGGTTTCTTAACATTATTAATTCTCGATTATTTATGGTTAGGGATTGTAACAAAAGATTTTATTATTCGTGAATTTGGAAATCTCGTTGCTGTTGAAAATGGAAGTATTAAAATTAATCTCACAGCAGGATTAATTGCCTGGGCTGTTATTAGTATTTTAGTTGTTACGTTTGTAACTCTTCAATTTCAATGATACGGAAATATTTTAATGTATTGAGCTTTAATTTGATTTTTAAGTTATGCTATGTATGACTTAACAAATCTCACTTTTATACAAAATTATTCACTCAAATTTACACTCGTAGATATTGCTTGGTGAACATTTGCTTGTAGTATGGTAGCTTTGACGAGTTATAGTTTTTATAACTTTATAAAATAATTATGTGAGAAATAATTTGAGTACTCGCTGTATGTTATTTATTGTTATTTTTTCTTTCTTTAAAAATAAAAGATAATTCCATAGTAGATGTTTTCTGGGGAACTGGATTTGTTATCGTTGCTATAATGTTATTTTTTCAGCAAAATACTATAAATATCTATGAAATCATATTTATGGCATTATTTTGTTTTTGGTGAATGAGGCTGAGTTATCATATTTGAAAAAGAAAACTCTATGTTTTATGAGAAGATTCGAGATATGCAGTTTGGAGAAAAAAATGGAAATATTTCAAAATTCGTAGTTTTTTTCAAGTTTATCTCCTGCAATGAATTTTATTATTAATTATTTCTACCGTATTATTTGTTATTTTTTCATCTGGAATATCAGAAAATATTTTTACATATTTTGGTATAATTTTGATGATTGTATGATTATCATATGAAATTATTTCTGATATGCAGTTAAAAAAATATATTGTCTCAAAAGTTGAAAAAAATAAAATATTTACTTGAGGTTTATATAAATATTCTCGACACCCAAATTATTTATGAGAATCTATATTTTGGCTTTGAATTAGTATTATTTCATTACAAAATTCAATTTTTGGAATCATCTCATTTATTGTTATTACTGGATTATTACTTTTTGTTTCATGAGTTCCTCTCAAAGAAGAAAGGTATAAGAAAAAAGATAATTGGGAAGAATATTCTAAAAATACTCCGAAATTTTTACCAAAATATTTCAACTAAAAAAACACTGATTAATCAGTGTTTTTTTATATTCTAGATGTATTATAAGATTGTAATATATGATTTGTAATTTCATCAACAACATCTTTTTTCCCAATAGTCATATGAGAATATATATTATTTAATTTAGTAGTATTATTTGAAATATTTCATGTTTGAGGAGCAATGGCTGAAAATCATTCTATAATATTTTTACCTGTTTCAGGTATGTGAAAATCTTTAAATTTATCATCTTTAGTCAAGGCTAGTAATGTTCATACCATTGTTTCATTTGGTGTTTCAGATAAGCCAAAACTAACAGAATTATATCCAGATTGTTCTCATATTCTATGTGCAATAACTCCTCAACTACTATATCAGAATAAAACAATATCTTTTCACTTATCTTGTTTCATTTTATTTTTTAAAGAATAAATATTCTTGTTGAGAGTGTCTTTTGAATAATATCTTTCATCTATAATTTTTGCTTGTACTCAATGATTTTCTAATTCTTCTTTTAAGTTTAATAGTGTTGCATGACTTAAATAATAACCACCAATCAAATATGCAACTTTGTTAGAGGTATTATTTTTGATGTTATTTATTTCTTGTGTTTTTAATGCATTATCTAATTCTCATTTGATAAAAACGTAATATGCTCAGATAGAACTTTCTTTTAATGCACGTCAAAAAAAATGCATAAAAGATATATTATCATTATTTATTTTTTCTAATCCAGCTTCATATATTTTTTTTGAAGTTTGAATTCAATTTGTAACAAAATTATTTATTCACATATTTTCTTATTCATTATATGTATTATTATAACATATTTTATTATCAAAACAAAAAAACACTGATTAATCAGTGTTTTTTTGTTTTGATAATTGATATATTCCAAATGTTAATCAAATTAATAGAGCTGTTAAACTTCAAATGATGGCAAAATAATTTGTTGGGGAGTAATCAACAGGGAGTTGAGAATTTTTATTAAGTTCAATTATCTCTTTAAATGCTATTAGATCCTCTTGAGCATATTCAGTTTGATTTGTTCTCGAACATGACCATGTATTGATTTCATTATTATTTCCTTTGTATGCATAAACTATATATTCTTTATCTTGTTGGAAATTTATACCACACGTTCAACCATGTTGAGGAGTGGAAATAGTGATTCAATTTGATGTGAATCATTTGATATTAATAGTATCACTAAATTTTATTTTTTTGTTAATTCTTTCAATTTTTTCACCAGGTAAAAATTCTTCTATAAAAGTTACTTGATCTATAGTATTAACCGTTCATATAAATACATAATCAGCTTTTCCTATTTCTATTTCTGGACTCTCAGGCATAGCACAAGAACATGCAAATGTTTGAGATGCAATATTAAAGGAAAATAGAGATAATATTAGTATAAATAGTGAGATTAATTTTTTCATAAGTATGTTCTGTTAATAGATATTATTTAACATAACGAGTGAATTTTAAAAAAGTGACAAATAAAAGCTCATTAAGTTGATATTAATATAAATATATGGTCTAATATATTCATTATAATAAATAAAGAGAATTAAAATTAATGAACGAAATAATAGATGTCTTTTGGATGAATCCAATTTGACAGACATTTTGAATACTTTGAATGATATCCATTATATATGCATATTTACAGACAGATAATAAAAAAATAATAAATATATTATTAGTTTCTCATATTTTTTGGGCAACTCATTTTTTCTATATGGAAATATATTCTTGACTTACCATGACTCTGGTATGATTATTTAGGCTTGCGATGACTTTGAGATATAAAAAAAATATAAAAATATTTTATGTAGTATTTTTATTAACTTTGATTTTGTGAGTATATTCATATGAAAATATTCATTCTATCTTACCAATCGCAGCAGCACTACTTTGAACCTATGCTTTCTTCTATTTAGAAAGAATTAAATTTAGATTGGTATTATTGATTTGTTCGACATTTTGGTTTAATTATCATTATATAAATTTTTCAATTTGAGGAGTCATAAATGAAAGTATATTACAATTTATACATGTATTTATGATATATAGACTAATAGTTGAACAATGAGGAACCAGAAAATATTTATTTGAATTAAAAGAGTTATTTATTAGTAGAGCAAAAATAGATTACTGAAGATATGTTGCTATTAGCGATTTTATTAAATTAAAAAAGAAAAAATAAATACTTATATAAGTATTTATTTTTTTATTTTTTCTTAAATTCTTAACTTCTTCTTACTTTAAGTCTCTATAATAAAAAGCGTAATCTCGAGAATTACACTTTTAGGCATACAAAGTTTCCTTTGCTATAAAAATATAAGTTTTTATCTGAAAAAGTAAAGTTCTAATTACAGAGTACAAAAACTATGAAATATAACAATCGAAATAAGGGAAAACAAAATATAACACAATTTAATTATAAACATATAAAAATGAACAATAAATTATTATCTGCTATATTAATAGCAGGAATCACAGCAACTGGTTTTGCTGGTATATCGAGTGCAAATGAAGTATCTACTACAGATATATCTACAGTAAAAGAAAAATCATTTTGAGGAAAACAAACACATGGAAACAGAGGAATAAAAAATATTTCTGATGAAGATAAAGTATTAATAGAAACGATGAGTGATGAAGAAAAAAAAGAATTTTTTGAAATAAAAAAAGAAGAATCAAAAGCGAATAAAGAATCTAAAGAATGAGTAATTGATGATTTATTAGCTGGAAACACATTAAGTGTTGATCAAGAAGTATTAAGAGCAGAAATAATTACTCAAAGAGCAGAAAGAAAAGCTAAGCAAGCAGAAATGCAAGAACAAAGAGAAGTTATGAAAACAATCATGGAAAAGAAAAAATCATGAGAAGAATTAACTCAAGAAGAAGAAACATTACTAGAAACTTTTAAATCAGAACATAAAGGAAAAAAATGGAAAAAAGGAAAATGAGATAAATGAGGAAAAGGACAAAGAGGTGATAGATAATAATAAAAAAAACGAGAATTAATTCTCGTTTTTTTGTTTTATATAAAATATTTTATGCACTAGCTTTTTTATAATTTATAATTATAATATATTTAATTATTAGAAATTTATAGAAAAATTAATGAAAAAATTACTATTATTGATTATGTTTCTGGTTATTTGAATATTTTCTATTCAGAATAGTTATGCAAATGTAACAATAAAAAATCAAAAAACAGAAAAAGTAACTACGATGAAAGTAGTAGGGAAAACAGTAGTGGTAGAGGGGGATATTGAGTTTCAATCATATACAAGAATTCCTTATGATATAGAAGTTAATGGAAATATCACGTTTTGAGATGGAGTAACAATTCTTGGGAATATTTCAGCAAGTTGAGATATAACAGCTGGGAATGATTTAGTGGTATATAAAAAGATCTCATGAAATAATATTTCTATATGAAATAAACTTGTTGCGAAATATTTGCATGCAACAGGAGATATTTCATTAAATTGAAAAGCTACTGTTACTGATTGAATTTACTCAGAATGAAATGTAGAAGTATGATCAGATTTTACTTTGCATTGATCTTCTCAAATTGAAGGAGATTTAAAAACTGAATTGGATATTAATATTTATTGAAATGTATATGTATTTTGAGATATTCGTTCAAAAGAAAGATTTAACTTTGAATGATGAAAATTAAAAATATATTGAGATTTTAGAACATTAAAAGAATCAAAACTAGAGGGAAGAATATTTATTTATGGAACTCCAGCTCGTAGAAGCTATTACACTAATAAAATCAAATATAATTATATACTCAAAAGCAGAAAATATAAATGATTTACGTGAAAAATAGATCCAGTTTTACAATATAATTTGTCAGATAATAATATAAAATATATCTATTCAAGAATATCTGAAATGGATAATAATATTGAGCTACAGAAAAAAAAGATATCACTATTACCATATCATTATTCTGAAGTAAAATTGAGAGAAGAAATAAAATATTTAGAGTCTCTAGAAAATAATTTAATTATTTTTATAGATAAATATATATCTAGTCATTCTAGAGATATTCAAGAATGGAATATTATTAAGTTTGAAAGAAAAAATCAACTGAAACAATTTTTATATCAATATGTATATTAAAAAAATCCAAAGCAATTGCTTTGGATTTTTTCTTATATTTTTTTGAAAAATTCAGTTCTTAAAACCATTTTTCCAGATTCGATGAGTTCAGCATCATCAGTGAGTCTAATATTTCTAAATTTGTCTCATCTTTTGATATCATTTGATCATTTTACTTTGATATCTTTTATAGCTGCTACACTATCTCAAGCAAGTAAAGTGTTCCCATTAGAATCTACTACTTCAAGAGTATTTGTATCTTCATCGTCTAAAAGCCAGCTCATGTCTTTTTGTTTTTTAGCCATTTTTATTGCTTAAAAAATATTATGTAAGAAGTATATTTAATATTATTAAATCTTCAACTTTTATCTAAATATAATTTATGAAATAATTATGCAAAAAGTATAACTAAAATTTTTGTACTTTTGACCAAAATATATTAATATAAATATATATTTTATATAACTAAGTATTATTTATGGCAACAAAAACACTAGCAAACGAAGAAGTAAAAGAAATTGCGTTATCTACAACAGAAACTTCAGAAGTAGAAGGAGTATTTTCAGAAGCAAAAGATTTCAGAAGTATTGGAGAAAAAATCACAGCACCATTAGATGATATTATTTCACAAACTGCTCAAATCATAGATAAAGATCCTATTATGAATGTAAGTTCAGAACTAGAAAAAATGAATGGAGAAGTACAAGTAGTATATAATGATATCATCGATAATGATGGAACATTTATGAAAATTATGAAAACTATACCTGTTTTAGGTAAAGTTGCATCAGCAATTGATAATAAAATCGATGAAGCAAATTTTAATATGAAAGGTTTAGAGGGAAAAATTTCAATTATATTTTCTGGATTTGATCAATCATATGAATCAATCAATACTTCTATTGATATGCAAAAACAATTTGTAGATGGAATTGATGCAAATCTAGGAAAAGTAGTTGCATATAAAGAGTATATCGAAGGAAAAATCGAAGAATTTCAAGCAAGATTAGAAGAAACAACAGATGAAGATGAAAAAATGAAATTATCAATGTTTATAAGAAATGTTGAATATTTCCAAGGGAATCTTGTGGTGTTAATCGGAAACTTAGATATGGCAAGAAAAAGATTGTTAATGAGGCTTGATTCAGCAACAAAATTATCACTTGCAATGAATTCAAGTAGACCAATATTTAAAACACTTCTTTCAACTGCACTGATTGAAGCTTCGAGTCAAAAAGCTATTGATGCCTCTATGAAGGCACTTGATATTATGGGATCAACTATTGATAAAATGTCATCTGAACTCACTGATAAAGCAATTGAATCAGCGAAAAAATCAGAAGATTTATCAACAAAACCAGTTTTATCTACAACAGTATTTATTGATAATGTTACAAAATTAAAAGCGCATTTTGATGAAATTGATGCATATAGAGCACAAGTGAAAATCGAAGCAGAAAAAGAACAAGCACTTTTTGAAGAAGCAAAAGAAAAATTAGAAAATATTAAAGTAATTAATAAAGAAGGACAAGAAGAATTAGCAACGCAATTAAATAAATAATATTATATGTATAAGGCTGATAATAAAATATCTTGATGAAATAACAAAAATGATTTGGAGACAAATCATTTTATTTCTATTCCAAAATATATTCAAAAAGTTGTTGCTCAGAGATGATTTTATGTATATGAATGGATAGGAATCAAAGATGTAAAAGAAAGTGTAGAAAGTGAATTTCTACTATTTTTACGTAAATACGCATTAGTTGGGGTTTTACTTATAGTAATTCCCTGATTATTATCATTGATTTATATGATTACATATTTTCATTATATTGTTTTATGAATTTTTAGTGTTATAAATATTATATTATTTTTTCATATACTTATTCGTTCTATTTACAGATCTAAATTTTTAATAAAAAATAATAAAATTATTATTACTCATTCTACTATTTTAATAGATGGGAAGTTATATCCAGTTGAGAACAATAAGTTTATAAAAACAAAAAACATCAATAAAATTACTCGTTTATTTGCAGAAGATTTATTTAATCCTTCACGTATTCATAACACAAAAAATACATTAAGAAAAATACTCTATAGGTATATTATTTGATGATATAAAAACATAAATAAAAATTGGTCATGAAATGCAAATGTGTCTGAAAAATTTCAAAGACTTCTATTGTTTTATATTTTTTATACTATATATGTTTTACTAATAATAATTACCTATATTTCTTGAATAATATTATTACAAATTTTTGGAACGTTTATTAGTTTTATAAATAAAAAAATATTATTAATTACTGGACATAAACTTACAATAGTAAATAAATGATTTGATGATATTGATAGATATTCTCAAGTGTTAGAAAAAAATAAACATGAACTTTTAGATTTACTAGAACAAGCAAAAACAAACGATTGGAAAGAGAGTTTATTATGAAAAATTCAGAGTAAAATTTTGAAAATTAATAAAACTACTGAAAAGATAATAGATAAAAATTTAAATTTACAGAAAGAAATATCTTCTTCAAAACATTCGAAAATCTTTAACTTTTCTGTTTATAACTGATGGATTAAAAAACAAATTTTAGTCCCATTAGAGGAAATTAAAAAGTTACTTATATGAAATCTAAATCCTATTTTACGAGAATTAGATAGTATCGGAATAAGTATAAAATCAGAAATAAATATAGATAAAATAGCTGTATTTCATTTAACACAAAAGAGATTACAATTAAATGTAACTCAAATACAAAAATATTTAGAAAACTTAGATATAAATATCGATAAATTAAAATAAAAAATTATGTCATTAAATACAAAAATAAGAAAAGAAAAGAGTAATGAAGCAATTATTATTCCTGAAGATATACAAAAAATTATTTCGCAAAGAGGTTTTTATCTTTATGAGTGGATAGGGAATAAAGATGTAAAAGAAAGTATCGAAAGAGATTTTTTAGAGCTATTATCAAAATATGGACTGATGTGAGCTGTATTACTTATTCTTCCGACAGCAATATCTTTATTTTGAGGATTTCCTTATACTTATAGTTTGTTTTGAATTCTTTTTATCACTATTAATATTTGTTTTTTATGATATATATTTTTCACCTCTATTATTAGATCAAAAATTTTAAGAAAAAATAATCAGGTTTTAATTACAGACAGCTCTGTTTCTATTAATGGAAATATCATAAAATTAGATGATAATAAAATAATAAATACTCAAGAAATTGATGATATAAAATTATTATTTGAAGAAGAATTGTTTAATTCATCATATATTCATATCAGTAAAAGAAAATTTCAAGTAGCTGTATTTGAAAAGATGAAAAAATGATATACGAAAATTTTAAGTAAATCTAGAAACTCTTGAAAAAATTGAGGGCAATTAATAGCAGTGTTATTAGCTTTATATACTGTATATGTGCTTTCGCTTGGGATAGTATATTTTATAGGTATTATTCTTATTTGGATATTTTGAATAATTATTAGTATTATTAATAAGAAAATTTTATTAATAACCGGACATGAGATTACAACGATTAATAATTCATTTGAAAATATTGATGAATATTCTAAAAAGTTAGAAACTCAAAAGGATGATTTAATTAAATTATTAGCAGATGCGAAAAATAATGATTGGAAAGATAGCTTACTTACAAAAATAAATTCTGGGATAGAAGTTATTAATAATCAAGCAAATAAAGCTGTAAACCAAAGTATTGATCTCAAAAAATGAATAGAAAAATCAAAATATTCTGAAATGTTTAATTTTTGAATTTACAATTCTTGGATAAAAAAACAAATTTTAATTCCATTAGAAGAAATTCATAAACTCTTAGTTCAAAATATAAATTTATTAGAAAGACAAGTTTCAGAAATAGATATACAACTTGATATAGAATTAGACTCATCTAAAAAATGAGCACTTTCAATGAGTAAGACGAGATCTATTATGAGAAGTGAAGAAATTAAAAAACATATTGAAAATATGGCAGTATATATTGAAAAATTAAAATAATTTTTAGAATATGAAGTTTAATAAAACACTCTATCACTTTCAGAATGATGTATTAAAGAAATTTGAAAGTGAGATAGACAGAGGTGATAAAAAAATACATATTGTGGCTCCTCCAGGGAGTGGAAAGACAATTATGTGACTCGAGATGATTTCAAGAATTAATTGAAATTGTCTTATTTTGGTGCCTAATATTACACTTCAAGATCAATGGAAAGATAAGATACAGAAACATTTTTTAGAAAAACATGAAAATATAGAAGAGTTAGTTTCGTTATCAACATCAGAAATAAAAAAAATAAATATTATTACCTATCAAGCTTTAACTCAAACATGAGAAACTGATGATATTATAATGAATAAAATACTGAATAATTGGTATGATGATATAAAAGAAAATTTTACTAATTATAAAGAATTTGAATTTTATTTAGATGATTTAAAAGAAGAAAATCAAAAATTATTTTTGAAAACTTTATCAAAATATAAGAAAAAACAAAAAAAACTTAATAATGTCGAATCATTATTAAGTCAGAAAGTATGAAAATATTTTGAGCAATTAAAAGAGTTTGGTATTGATGTTATTGTGCTTGATGAAGCTCATCATTTAACCAATTGGTGGTCAACAGTTACATATTATTTATGGAATAAACTGTGAAAAAATTTTATAATTTGATTAACAGCAACTCCACCATTTGAAAATACAGACTTCTTTATTTTAGATGATGATTATTCTTATTTACTCTGAGAAGTGGATTATTATATTCCTCAACCAGCTGTGGTAAAATCATGAAAACTGGCTCCGTATCAAGATTTGGTATATTTTGTTGAACCAGAAGATAAACTACAAAAAACTTTACAAAAATTTGAAGATATATTAATAGAATTTTTAGAAAAAAATAAAACTGATATATCAGAAATAATATATAGCTATCTTCAAAATAATTTTCAAAAATTATTAAAAGAAAAATGACAAAAATTAACTCATTATATAAAATATTTATATAATTATTCTGACAAAAATTTAGCTGATTATATGATTTGAGATGATATAGGTTCAAAAATAAATATAGAAGATTTAGCAAAAACAATTTGAAAATATGTAAGTATCAAAAGTATTTCTAATAAAAAAGATTATGCTGAAGTGAAAAAAATATTTTTTAATTTAGGTTATATTTGGAGAGGATCAAATTTTTATAAATTTAGGACTCCGATTGATATGCAATTAATCTATTCAAAATCAAAAATAGACTGAGTAGAAAAAATTCTTGATGCAGAAATACAAACTCAAGGTGAAAATATGAAATGTGCAATAATTACAGATTTTTTAGATGAAAATGAACATAATTATCTCAACTGTAAATATATTTTGAAATCATTAGCTCATAAATATAAAAAATATAATCCAATATTAGTATCATGACAATGAAATTATAGATTATCTGATAGTTGAGAATTAATAGAGTTGAGTAAAAATTTAATAGAAATTACACAAGACTTATCAAATGGAGATATAAATATTTTGATAGGAACGAGGTGAATTTTATGAGAATGATGGGATTGTCCTGAATTAAATACTTTGATTGATTTGACCTGAATAACTGCATATATGAGTGTGAATCAAGTAAGATGAAGAGCTATTCGTCTTGATTTGAAAAACTCAAAAAAAACATCAAATATTTATGATATTGTCTGTCTGTGAAAGTGAATTAAATGAAATGTTGATATGAAAAGATTGATTGCAAAACATGACAGATTTTATGGTATTGATGATAGTTGATTGATTATTAAATGAGTAAATCATATCTATCCTGAAATTTCTAGCAATTATACAGAGTATAAAAAAATAAATACAAATATGTTACTGAGAATTCCATTGAGAAATTATATTTATAATCTATGGGAAATAGACGGAAAATTTTCAAATAAAGAGATATTTTGACTGAATCTACATATAGAAAATTATTGAAAAATATTACCACTATGTTACTTGAATCCTATAAAAAAATCATGAATTACATCGTTTTTTTCTCATCAAAAATATGAATTAGAGAGTATTTGAAAAAATAATTTCTATTCAAATTTTTTCTTAGGCTATTTGAAAGAATTAATAGAGGCTTATACTCAAACATTAAAAGATAATAAAATCATTCCCAAAAACTTTTCTTATAAAATACTATCGACTCAAGGAAATGATATAAAAATAGTGTCATATTATCAAGATGATATAGTTATTAAAAGTTTTATAACATATATTTCAAAAATATTTTCTATAATTACGAATCATAAATATGTTTTAGATATGAATTTTGTTATATATAATTGAGAAAAATTAGAAACTAAAAAATATAGTTTCTGACTCTGAGATGAGTTGTGTAAAAATAAATATTACAGAGAAAATCTTAGGATAAATTTAAATAAAATGCGTCAAAAATATTTGATAAAATTATTTAATATTATTCCAAATTTATGTGTAAATTTTATAGAACTTCTTTTTTACCATAAAGCTTTCAATAAAAATTTACAATATGACATGATTGTGAAATCAAGCAATAAAATAGAAATAAAATATTTACGTTGAAATAGTGTGTATAAAAAAGAATATATAGGGAGAAAACCATTTATTACTGCAAAAATTGAAAAACTATGGATATAAAACAAAGTAACATATCTTTTGATGAAAAAAATAAAATGTATAAAGTTGATTTATGACTCAATACATGTTTTTTTGATTCAGTTTTATATTCTCATAAATGAAACAAAAACTTATATTGAAAAGTAGTAGTTTGAGAAAAATTATCTCAAATAGAAGGGAATTATATATTTTGATTTACTCAATTATCTCTCTGAAAAATTATTTATATTTTAAATATAGATACTCAGAAAGAAACACATCGTTTTGTACAAGATGCATATATAACTTATTTTAATACTCAATCTAAAAAATATTATATTTTAGTATTTTTAGATCAAGATGGAAGTACAGATTATTATACAAATTATACAGAAACTCAGTATAAAATTATCTGTGATAAAAATAATATTTCTGTGCAAAATACTATGTTTCAGACAAATATATTTGAAGAAAATTTTGATTTACAAGCTATATATCAATCAAAAAGAATAAATATAAAATCTGTATCAGAACTATCTATTGCAGATATTTTCTTATTTGAGAGTTTTGGAAAAATAAATAATTCTCAATGAATTATATATGATATATTATCTCTCAATAATCAGCAGATATTATATAAGAAATCTATTATAGAGTTAGAAATTAAAAAAATATGAAATATTTACCATATAAATATCTTTTCTAATTGAGATGAAGAATGAATAAAAAATATAAATAAATTATTACTTTGATTAAATCAGGTTAATATTTTAGCTTATATTCACGATAATAAAGAAATTCAGAATATATTTTCTGATTATGAAGATGTTTCTCTGTTAGAATTGAGAGAATTTAATTTTGATTTTCAAATTCCAGATAATATTTTTAATTATGATGCAAAATATATAGATTTCCACAAAAATATGTTAAAATTACAGTATATATTATATTTAATGAAATATAATTATCAGAAAATAGATATACATAATAATGAGAAGCAGAATAGGGAAGAAAAAATAAATATAGATATAGATACTAGTCAGGAAAAAAGTAGACACAAAAAAAATAAAAAAAGTAGTTTTATAGATATGCAATTTATGAAACTCAATATCCAAAAAGAAAATTTAGAAAAAAATATTTTTCATTATGAAAAAAAATATTGAGAATTTTTAAATATTATT
This sequence comes from Laminaria ephemera, assembly GCA_036873875.1. NCBI lineage: Eukaryota > Phaeophyceae > Laminariales > Laminariaceae > Laminaria > Laminaria ephemera. The sequence continues at coordinate 1,436 of JAYJMJ010126568.1, read as the reverse complement.
GAAAAATTAAAAAAATAATTATGACTCAAAAAAATACAGGATTTGATGCTTTTTTCCAAGCAATTACCAGTTCACAAGAATTTAAAAATGTAGCGAATAAAGATTGGAAATCTCAATTAGATAAAAATATTCAAGAAATGGATAATCATATTGAAAAAGCTACGTGAATGTTTTGAAAATTATCCGAAGAATTTATAACTCCGCAAGCAATAGAAGTTTGAGAAAAATATGTTCCAAAAAAAATAGAAGAACCTAAAAATAAAACAAATACAAAAGAAGAAAAACCATCAGAAATAGAAGTAAAATATTTCACAGATGATGGTTCTGGTTTATTTGGTTTTGCTTGAGTAGCTGGAATGCAAGACCTCAAAGATGAATTACGTGAAAATTTTATCAAACCTTTGAAATTTAAGTTTTTAATGGAAAAATTAGAAACTCAATGAGAAATAATTGAAGAAGCAGATAAAAAAAATCAAATGTATAAAAAAATACATGATGCATATAAACAATTTGGTGTTTCTATTCCTACAGGTTTACTTTTTTATGGTCCACCAGGTACAGGGAAAACATTTGTTACTCAAAAATTAGCAGAAGAACTCTGAGCAGGAATGATTAAAAAATCTGTGTGAGAATTTGGTTCGAGTTATATTCATCAAACTTCACAGAATATTAAAAAATTCTTTAATGCAGCAAAAGCTGAAAGTAAAAAATGACCAATTATTTTATTCTTAGATGAAATTGATTCTCTTTTATCAAAAAGAACAGGAAGTATTGATAATAATAAAGCTGAAGAAATCAGTCAATTTTTACAAGAATTCAATCATCTCGATGAAGCCCCAAACTTAATAGTTATTGCTGCAACAAACAGACCAGATCATTTGGATAGTGCTATATTAAGATCATGAAGATTGGATAAAAAAATATATATTTGAGCACCAGATTTCCAAGCAAGAAAAGAATTATTTATGATTCATATTGAAAAGAAATGAAGACCAAATATTGATCTTGATTACAATAAACTTGCTGAACTCACTGATGGTTATGTTGCTTCAGATATTGAGACTATTTGTGATGAAGTAGCTCGTGATGCGAGTAAAAATATTCTCGAAATTGCTAATTCTCTTGATGGAAAAAATGTTGATTTTAATGCTTTAGAGGATAGTTTAGATGACCATATTATTAATATGAAACATTTGGAACAAGCTATTCTTGAAACAACTTCATCAATGAAATTTGTAGATATGAGTATTTATGATACATGGTTAAAAAATAAATAAAAAAAATATTTTCTCAACTCATGAGTAAATATTTTTTTTATTTAATAGAATTTTACAGAAGAAAAAAACTATAAATTAATATTTATAGTTTTTTTGAGTTATTCACCTAATAGAGAATCTAAATCTACATTTTTTGAATAATGATTATGATCATACATA
>JAYJMJ010126464.1:0-17932 GCA_036873875.1 Laminaria ephemera | reverse complement strand
CATACATACATACATACATACATACATACATACATACATACATACATACATACATACATACATACATACATACATACCAGGTACATACATGCATGCATGCATGCATACATACATACATACATACATACATACATGCGTACCAGTACATACACATTCATACAATACATACAAAATACATACAATACATACATACATACATACATACATACAGATGTCATGTTTAGGAAAAAATATATATCGACACCCTCAAACTTTTTTTTGTTCCGATGCTTTACCGAACTTTCTTTCGTATGCACCTTCTGCTTTACCTACTGGTTGTGTATGTCCTCATGAGGGATAATCGACTCCCCTTAGTGCTTGTTTACGGGTCGCTTTTATCTGACACGAGGAAAATGACCAGTACTGATGCAACCACCGTATCGTACTGCTGTGCTGTCTGCATCGGCTGGGGTTGGATAGGGGATACCCTACTATGATATGGGTATGATACAGGAGTACTATGTATTTATAAGTACTGCTGTCTTGAACTGGTACGTAGGTATCATACCGGTACTACATACCAGGTACTACATATGATACCTCGTCATAATCCTGTGTGTATATATAGTGTGTATGTATTCCGCGTTCTGCCTATTGGAGTGCGTGCGGCCAGCCTTGTCTAATGCAGTTATGATGGATATTTCGCATGAACTGAAAAATCATCATTACTTCCACTCGTTTTAGTTTGTGACCACAGAGCTCGGCTCTCTAGGATGTATTGGCACGTACACTGGTTGTGCTGAACGTAGATGGCCGGGTGGCAAGACCAGTTTTGATGAGGATTTTGATGCCGAGGGAGCGCTAGGGTGAGCTCCCGAGGATTCACATAATCCTCTTCTTAATTGGTCGCGCATGTATACAGCAGTAGGTAGGTGCACACGTAAAGAAGTAGAGAGTAAAACATCCGAAACAAAATATGTTTGAGGGATGTCGATATTTATTTTTTTACAAAACTAACATCTGTCTGTGTGTATGTCTGTCGCCGGGCTAGAATGCACAGTGCACAACGTACACTGCACCGATCGCGATGAGCCCGGGGTCAGAACGACGAGCAAGATAGGGAGAAGATTCACCTGCCGGTTTCATGTCAAGTCGTCCAGAGGTCATAAAGGGAGCTCGATTTGAGTCGTCAGTGTCCCACCTCTGGTCTCTCCTCTCGATGAAAAAAATAAAATATATAGCTGAAAGGGGTTTCGATTAACTAAAACTGTGCGTTAATGTGGGAGGGTAGGTTCTAATATCATGGACTCTAGTCCTTGCGGCCATGGCAGCAACAACTGCTACCGCAGTGCCTTCAAGGCACCTCAATAGTTGATGGCTTCAAGGTCGCTCAGATGGACTCTCGCCCCCATCCCCAATACTTGGTTGGGTCTCGTGGCGCTCTGTGGGCGGGATACTGATGGTGGCCGCGGATGGTCAGTTTTTGTTTTTCAAGTATCGAAACACACACATATTTGACCGCAGTTTCGAAGAACAGCTCCCCACACTTCATCGCCACGCGTGTCACAAGTAACCCCGCCACGAGAGACATTGCAGGCATACTGCTACTGATCTGAGTCGATCCCGGAACACGCATTCTATAGTCGTGGGTTCCTATGGCTGCCGTTACGTGTGCCTTGGTCACACTGCCAAACTCGAGTGCTCGTATCGTACAAAACATTTTTTAGATCTAGACTTTTTGAATCGTCAACCAAGCAAGAGGCCCCCAACTTTTTCAAACATTGATTTTGTGCCACAAATATTGATCCGGTGCTCGAGTAGCCCTTGCTCTTCTCGAACTAGCCGAACACCAGAATGCACGCGTGTAATGTGCTGGGTCTACTCGTGTACCCCGACCTCCGACTAGTTTGAAATTCATGAATTTTGTCCTGCTGCTGCTGCTGCTGCGGCTGCGTACAAGGCACGTATGTCTGCGTGTGTCATGTACGAATATAGGACGTGTCGGTTTAGCGCACGCTGACAATTAAAATCACGACCAGTACTTGTGCAACTTCGGCGGTACTGCTGCTGTGCTGTGTGCTTCGTCTGGCTTCAGTGGTGACGTTAAAAATCACGACCACTACTCGTGCAACTACGGCGGTACTGCTGCTGTGTTGTGTGCTTCGTCTGGGTTCAGTGGTGAAGACCCTACTACGACATGCGGATAGGAGTACACTGTTAATACATACTGCTGTCCTGTGCTGGTACGTAGGTATCATACCGGTACTACATACCAGGTACTACATATGATACCTCGTCATCACCCTGCGTGTATAGATAGTGTGTATGTATTCTTCGTTCGGCCTATTGGAGGGCCGGCGGCCAGCTTTGCCTGATGAAGTTTTGAGGGATGTTTCATACGGACTGAAAAACCCTCATTACTGCCCCTCTTGTAGAAAAAAACTCTGTCGCGAACGATCAATGTATCGTGTTTGTAGTCCCCCCACATTTTCGTACGGTTTTGGTCACGGCTCTCAACGCACACGGCACCAAGGCCAGCCCCTACGGGTCCTGTGCACGCACAAATATAGCCAACCCTTCTCGTGCTGGTTTTGCTGTAAGTCGTGGAGAGTTCGTCGAGGGAGGTGCGGCAACGCGTGTAACATAATGCACTGCTAGGGTACGTGCGTACGAATACGGGCGAAATAAACGGGAGCTGTATAGCTATTTTGAGGGGGTTGATCGACGAGACGGACGCACAATGACGCTGACCCTGCGGTCCTGATTTCGTGTGTCCTGCCGCTGCTGTTACTATCGCTGCTTCTGCTTTTGCTGCTGCTGCTGCTGCTGGTGCTGGTGGTGTTGGTGGTGCTGGTGGTACTGCTGCTCCTACGGGTACCGTACGAGTACCGTCTTTTTTTTCTCCAAAAACAGAAGGCAAATATTCAATACAAAAATATTTACACTAAGAAATCAGTTGTACCGAGCGAGCAAATTATACCGAAAAAAACGTCAACTGTTGCTTGCTGTAGCTAATCTCAGGCGTTTGATGGACGAGACGGACGCACAGCGACGCTGACCCGTCCCTGGTTTCATGTGTCCGGCTGCTGCTGTTACTAATGCTGGTTCTGCTTCTTCTTCTTCTGCAGCTGCTGCTGCTTCTGTTGTTGCTGCTGCTATGGTACGAGTACCGTAAGAGTACCGACTTCTCTATATATCCGAAAACAGAACGCAAGCATACGTACGTAGATGATCTTTTGTGTTCATTTGTGCAATTCGAATCTACCAGGTGTCCGCTGTTCTTATGCTTTCTGGTCTCCACGGCTGTGTTTTCCGTTTTCACACAGCGCAGATTGGACTACGGCAGGTACTGAGGTCGCGCCAAATTACCACCAATTTATTACTAGTGAAGGCATCTTAAATAAAACATCTTCTATACACACTGCGCACTGTGTTTGTTGCAGTGCCTAGCTCCCAGCCTAGTGTGGCTGTTGGGACATATTCACCCATCGCTTATCAGCGTTATCGGAACCCGTTAACGACTCGTTTGAGGGTAGTCTAATCATCGCGAGTAGCACCAGAGACGACCAAGACGGATGACCTAGCCAGATTTACGATGCGGCTATTACAGGGGAACACAGTAATCAGGACCATATATGGTTAGCAAAAACAGTGGAATATATATGTTTTTGTGTATATCGCGGGTCCTGATTACTATGGTCTTCTGTAATAGTGCAGGACAGGCAGGAAGATAGATACCAACGAGAGAGCGACCGAAAAGTGCGACGACAAGAACAAATACGACTAAGAATGGATATTCTACAGGAGCTACTTGAGGTTGGTGAGGTCGTGTATGTTGATACTGGTGAGCGGGTTGGAACCGCCACCAGTACCGAGTCTGTGAGAACTAGTGAGCGGGTCCGACCCGCTTCCGGTGCAGGGATACAGAGGGGAGTCAACTCTAGTGGGAATTTGCCAGCCCTGGGTACTATGGAAACCGTACCTCGAATAGGGGCCCGAATACTGACGTAGATAGTCACAGGGCTGGCGTTGATGCTCGGGAGTTTGGGAGCGTGAAGCAGTCGGTTCCCAAATCGAGTGGATTATCCGACCATTCTCCGTTCTGGATGGAGCATTTCTAGGTGTACACTTCCAATCTTTGAGTGCATGCATGCGTTCCTCGTAAATCCCGATTTCATGATTGGCGACGTCACGAATAACACTATCTATTTTCTCTGGTAGGGGTTCAGTGAGGAACACATTAAGACAGGCAGAGTAGCTTGGACTTGTCAAACAAAGAGCATTCTGAACCGAGATCTGCTGGGTAGAGTATTGGCAACAATGTCTCCTAGTGTCGGTTGGATGTTGTGTGGTTGATTCATGCCCAAAATGATGGCAGAACAGGTCAAGTGGTTTGAAGCGTATGACTCTGCAAGAATGGTGGATGGAGAGGAACCCATGCACTACAGAATTTTAGTCGGATTGGCAAGATTGCGAGGGTGCTCGCTTCCCTTGGCGTACTGAAATCGGTAAAAGATGTAAACCGAACGATCATTATGACACTTACATCAAACAACGAAAAGGAAGAACGAACTATTTTGTACCGTGAGGGTGTCACTCGAGCCGATATGAAGAGTATCATCCGGCAGAGGCACTTGTGCCTCCCCGCGTCGAATGTCGAAAACGTGGACCAGGCTCTGCTTTCGAACGGAGCTGCTCGAGGTGGTGGCGCAGGTAGGGCAAAGATTACAACTAATCGTACATCAAATAACAGTAGCGACAGAAGGAGTACGTCCTCCGCCTCTACGCAGACCTCGCCTCGCTCAGCTTACAACAAAGTCAATGGACAATGTATCCGTTGCCTGGAGCTCGGGTACCGTTAGCGTGAGTGAAAATACTACATCTGGTTACCGTTAGAGATAAAGGTGAGAATTTATGCCGTCTTGCGAGTGTACAGCTGGGAAGAAGGGACGGTGAGTTAAAGGCAGATCTTGTTGAGAACACAGCAGAAAAGTGGGTTGCAGATTGTGGTGCAACGTATCACATTGCTCAATCAGCTGACATGATGCACGACTTCCGACCAACGACCGATGAGGTTAGGGCGGACGATAGCCGCATGATCGATACCGTGAGGTACGGTACGCTCACTGTTGGGTTCCCAGGGAACCTTACTGCCAAGTAAAGAGGTGTAGCGTACGTTCCGGCTTTATCGTTCCATCTGTTTTCGCTGATGGCCGCGCACAGGCGTTGTTTAAGATTTAGGGCCGAGGAGCATGAAATGTACATTTCTCTATTCGATGGTAGGATCAGTTTCAAAGGTGGTGACTCTAGATATTCTGGCTTTAGCTACCGAACTGAGCCCGGCGACGAGACTGGTGTAATGCTCCTCCAACCGAACCCCAACCCCCCGGTAAACCACGTGCACGATTGCCCCCAGTCGTTCCGCGTCCTAGCCCCCGATAGTATTGCTTCGAGTGATAATGCAGCAAACTAAAACATTGAGATTTCAACTGTTGTGGTTGCGATTGACTCACACTCAAAGCTTGAGGGTTCGAGGCCTTACAACGTGGGGGCGGGTTGCCACGAGGGACTTGGGGAGTTCTGCGAACTGGTGTGCTCCATAGAGGAAGGCATTGCCGGAAGTCCTACGGATGTCGACCACCCGCGTGACTCCTCGCAGATAACCGCGCCGAAAGAAGACGGTGTTGCCGGGAGTGCTACGAACGTCGACTACCCGCGAGACTCTTCGAAGATGATCGCGCAGGCGAACCGGGTCGTGGAAAGGTGGGACGAAACCTGGATGGTGCCGCCTAGTGCTAGAGCGACCCTGACGCATCTGGAGCTACCTGATACATGAGGGACGCTACGACGTGGTGATGCGTCCGAGCCGGGTGGGACGCGAGAGCATGGAGACGCGTCCGAGCCGCGAGGGATAAATTGTTTTGTGCCCGCTTCAAGCGTACACAGGCGGGTTTAGAGAAGGGAACTCCCCACCATCACCGTACGGTGTCCAGTGGTCGAGAACAAGGAACGTGCGATTGAGACGAGATTCGGGAGGGAATCAAGGGGGTGAAATCCTGGGCGCTCATCCATCAAGCTTAAGAGGGCATGATCAGTCTGGTCGAGCCCGTTGGAGGAAACCGTATATTTCATGAGCCACTGGCGGAGAACGGGCAGGTCGTGAGCCGGGGAAACAGTCTGATCGGCTTGCCCAGAAGGCGGAGCAGACACCAACAGCAGACTGTATGGCACCTTCGTCAAGGCTTTCGGGCGCTGGGGGGGCGGTTGCTTTGGGGGTTGGTTGACTCGAAGCTGATGGGATATTTGTTGAGACCTCCCAGCTTGCTGCTGGGGTGGCACTCGATTGTTTCGACCTCTTTGGTGATGGGACTATCATCGAGGACTCGGATTCGCGTTTCCTTATGGAGAGAGACAAAGCGCGAATGGTGGCAATAGGATACTGTCCGGTAGAAATATACTTGGTTCGACTGTCTTGCCCTTACTCCATAGCTAACCCAAAGTAGATTAGTACCAGCAACAGCATGGGAATGTGGCCGGATTTGAGGAACTGTTGCATTAGTTAGGCCAATATATGCACTCAGAGTTGTGTACGGGAGTATTGTCAACGTTGCCTCCCGGGTGTGGGTGGCTGTCGGATATGGTATTCCGACTTAATAATATCATTAAGAGCTGCACCGGAGTAGTCGCTCGTATTGAAAGCTACTGAGGATGTCAACCTTGGCTGTGTGCGAATTTACTAACTCATTGGTAGGCACGCGCGGGTGTTGACTGACAGAGAATGGAGGTTGTCTGGTACGGTAGTCCGTCTATAGTAGACAACACTCTTTCCGGGCTGAAGCAGAGTTGTCGGTGGTCGCTTTCAGTGTGAGCTACATTTGTCAACCTTGGTAGAGTGGGGTTTTGAGCAGTGCTCGGTAGGCTCGTGCTTGTTTCGGCTGTTGATGATTGGCGAGGTTGTAGCGATGCTGGTGGTTTACGTGGATGACACCAAGATCGCAGATACCAAAGAGATCACAGATCCGATACTATAGTGGCATATCTAAGAAAGAGGTCCCCTACGAAACGTCTCGGGGACGGTTGCGTGATACATGGGTAGCGATTACAAGAGGGATCGTGAGAAGAGAACTCTTTAGATCTTGCGCACTAAGTTTGTATTTGAGATGTTGTTAAAGTTTCGGTATTGCGAGAACCAACCCCATTCCCGCTTCGCCGTCGTTGGATGTCAGCCACATGAGCGATGAGGAAGCTGTGGTGAACGCGAATTTCTGGGAAATCGCGGGGAGTAACATTAACGTGGATTTCGAATCAGAAGCAGCCGGACGATAGGCTTTCGGTTAATGGCATAGCTATCTGCTGCGGAGATACACATGTGCTTTGGTTTTAGAGGACGCTCAAGTGCGTTACTCTATACGTGAATGAGGTATTCAACATGTCGACGTAAGGTATCATCTCCTCCAGTAGTTGGTAGACAGGGGGGATTCACCGATTTAGCATGCTAGACATGTATAGAGGACCAACATGCGTACATTTTCACGGAGGCTGTAGGTACAGAGGTTTGAAAATCACCGCGATTTGTTTTTAGGATGTAATAATTTCCCTACAACGTCGTTGTTTGTTATTGTTGTTTGTTGTCTGTTGTTCTCTGTATTTGTTTGAGACTTGTTAGTTGATCTTACACCAGGGAGGGTGTTCGATGTAGCTTGTCTCGCCGAAGAGCCTAAAAATATGTTACGGTTACATTCGGAGTGTCACGGAGCTACAGTTACGGAAAATGTCTCGTGAGATCGTATACGAGTAGACTAACATAGACTACGTACGAGTAGGCGCTACAAGGATGTTTATGGTATTCGACTTGGAGCATTTGTTTCTGAGCTGTGGTAAGTTGACCCACGCTCACTCCACCTTTCCCCTAGCCTTGGCCTACATTCTGCCGCGACGACAGAAAAACACGTATTAAATATAACATCTTCATTCTGCACACGTGTGCGTGTTGCAGTGCCCAGTTCACAGTCCTGTGTGGCTGCTGGAGCATATTCATCCATTGCATATAAGCGCTATCTGAACACTTCTCCCCCCTTCTCATTGCGGGACGCACCACGAATTTCACCGTGAGAAGAATTCAGCACTTTATTCCTTCCTCGACTGACATTGAATTGTTCTTACCCACACTATTAATCACTCTCGCCAGTGGTGCATCTAGAAATATAAATGTTCATACCGACATTTGAACCCCTGATTCCAACCTTAGTAGTATCCGAGGTTAACCACTAGACCACCGCACGACATTGGTGCCGGTTGAATAATACCACTTTTCTCTATAATGCCGGTAGAATCGATTGACACATCTGGAACTCTGTATAGAAAATATGTATGGCAGCCCTATTCCAATAATGCTTGTATCCTGAATTGTGCCAGTAGAATGGGCTGGCTCATACGGGCACTTTTGGCAGCCCTATGCAGACATACTGTGAGTATACAGTAGTAAACGGCTAAACACATCCCAACCAACACAAAACACAGAGAGAGACCACGTCGGAGCAGCAGTCAGTCAGTCACGGACACACTCGTACAGCAGCAGATCGGTAGCAGTAGCCGCAGCAGGCAGGCAGGCAAAGTGGAGCAGAGCAGGATCTTTGCTGTTTCAGCCGTGTTCTTGTCTTCCTGCCACGCTGTGTTTCGTTGTCTAATGTCGAGTTGTTTTAATTGAAATATGTATACGTGTGCTGCCATTGCCGATCAAGTACGGGCCATCTATAGCGCCGTTTGGATATTGTCCTTGCTCTTTATACTGCCGGTAAAATCGCTTGACACGATTGCAGCTCTCAATGGCATCAACTATGTATGGCAACCTTATTCCAATAGTGTCGGTGACCTACTTGTTGTGCCGGTATATTGGGCTGGTGCATACCGACACTATTGGGAGTTAAGCAAACAAACATGCGCGCCTCACAGTAAAGCAGGAAACAGCTACAGACACACTGGTAAAACAGCAGAGCAACAGTAGCAGCAGCAGCAGGCAGGCATAGCAAGAGCAGGACCTTTCCCCCAACCGCCTTGTTCTGGTATTCCTGTGGCGCTATGGCGCTGCCAGTGTCGAGCTCTGCTTGAAGGTATGCATGCCATACGCTTTCTGTCGTTCGCTACTGACAAATAGTACGGACTACAGGTGCAGTGCCATGCGTACGGCACTTCAGATGCTGACGCTGAAGGCCCGCCTGCTGCGGGTTAGTCGTGTTGTACATCGTGCATCGTCGCCCGCTGCAGCTACTGGCGCTAGAGACCCAGCCTGCTTGAGCTAGTCGTGCGATAAGGTGCAATTAGGCCAGGTCGTTTGAGCCCGTCCTAGCGACCACTCCAGACGTGAAATAAGTGGTATTAATACCAAGTTCCGTGAGTGATAAGCGATTTAACCGGCTGTATCTAGAGCAGTGGTATTATTCAACCAGCACCACTGTACTTTTTCTATCTCATAATTTACCTACCTAATATATGTTTGGGTTTGTATTTTGTGTCAAAATGATTAGCCGTACAAGATACAAGAGTGGTCGCTTTTATTGTCCTCTTTTTCGTTTCGTTTGTGGCTCTCATGACGACTCCCGCGTTTTGCCGCAGGCAGACTGCTTTTTTCGCTGTTGTGCGTACGTAGCTGTATGATATTATAACCACGATAGGAGTACGTTCCGGCTCCACTGGAAGAAACGTTTTGATGGTTTTATTCGTAGCGTTTTTGTTTTCGGCACTGCTGCTTGGCTGCTGCTGAGGTCTATATATAACAAGAACTTCCTAAGTGTGCTGTGCTATCTTGGTGCTTTTTATTGCTTCCGTCGGCTCTTCTACTCACAGTTTTTCTTTTGTGTGTCTTATGCAACCAGCATATTATTATCACAGGTCCTCGCCGCTTTAACGTATAACATGTCCTACATGAACCAAACATACAAAAAAAGGTGTATCATAGATACATCAGTATTCAGTCAGGTTAATTTGGGCATGACAACCTGCGTCGCCCTCTCGTAAATTGTATGACGCGCCTCTGAAGGGAAATCTCGTATAGCAGTACGTGTACGTACTGTGGTCTGTGCGCGTATATTCGCGTTCGCGCATGCATACGGGTCTCACCATCGGATGGATCTCATCCCATGGGATATCTCATGGGACATAAGCCCAGTCCATGGAATGTCCCATGGGCAAACCGAAAGGAATGTGGAATGTCAGATGAATGTGATACCTACACTCACACGCGTACGCCTATCTGTGCGGTCGTACACATTTTATTTTTGTATGTTACCTACATCCCATGTATTTTCTTTTCATGTTTCTTTGTCCTTGTCCCTCATTGGTCGTAACTCACACGCGTACGCCTATCTGTGCGGTCGTACACATTTTATTTTTGTTTATTACCTACATCCCATGTATTTTCTTCTCATGTTTCTTTGTCCTTGTCCCTCATTGGTCGTAACTCTGATCCGGGGTCACTTAGCAGGCTCTTCTCCCTCCTCCCCACTACGGTACGCCGCTTCATTTTTTTTCTCGAGAAGAATATTGCACTTTCTTCCCTAGTCGACTGGCATAGAATTGTTCTTACCAACGCTATGAAGCGCTCTCTGCAGTTGGTGTCTTAGAAAACAAAATCTCTATACCGAGATTCGAACCCCTGACTCCAGCCTTAGTATACTTCGAGGGTAACCACTTGACCACCGGGGCAATCGGTCTACGCTGTACGGTCGTACTCTACGAAGTACAGTACACTACACGTACTGTTTTCGAGTAGTCCTCCTTTAGCCTGTCCTGATATTTTTTCGTGCGATTCGAAAATGGGGGTAGAAAACTCGAAACACGCTTTTCATGACTCATTTGACCGGCGGCGACGTGAGACGGCTGGGTACAATCTATGAAGATCGCGATGCTCACTACTGCGGCTACTTCTGGTGCTGCTGCTGCTGCTTCTGAAGTTGTCGCTGCAGTTGGTGTGCGGTGAGACGCCAACGCTTTGGCGTGAAACACAGGGAGCATCAGCGTTGTGTGTGTGAGCGCAGTCTTCGACGCGATGACCCTGTCGTGTGCTTCTGCCCATTGTTCCGCAATTAAATTGCCCCTCTTCTCCTATACGCCATGATGGTACCAGGTACCACTGTGGACGGAAATTATAGAGATCGTGGTGGTACTGGTGTGAATCCCAAACGTCCTTAAATTTCCATCCCTAGTTTTCCAGGTACCTGGTGCTCATTTTTCTCGTTTAGTGCTCGAGATCGCGTTTGGCAAATGATTCTCGAGCCTTCCTTCGTATACATCGGTTGAGGTCTGCTTGGTTTTTGCTTGAGAAGTCGGTATGCCATGGTTTTTTTTTATTATTTCTTGTGCATTCTGCTTACCGACGTACGCTATGCCCAAAAATCATTTTGCTCCTAGTGATTACAGTCTCTTGCTTCGCTTCGTGTACGCCTCATAATGTGCTAATTTTAAGCTCAAACCTTGGTTCCGCCAACGTGTATCTTCCGTGCTGCTTGTTTTCGTTGTATGGTCGTTGATCTGTAGTCATTTTTACTTTCCAGCTCAACTCGTTGGAGATTTTGCAGCGGTGACCTTCGGGACAAGCCGCGCAAAGGCCGTCCCTGCCCCCCCCCCGGCACGTGCTTTCGTTTCTGTCGCGAGGTCTGTGATGCCCATAAAACTCGTTTTCCCTCTCGAGATTATAATTGTTTTCTTCGAGTACTGTACGTTATTCCTACTATGTGTGTTTGCAAAGTGTGCTTCGTTGACTTACAGGAGAATTGAACCGGGACATAAACGAGATTAGAAAGTCAGAATGAGTGTCTTCGCTTCGGTGGCAACGTCTTCTGCACTTCGTTTAGGGGCTAGTCGTTCTGCACGACCGTCAACGGCTTCGAGCAAGATTAATTCAACGTGAGTAACCAGCCGCGGCTGTCCTTTCGTGTCACGTTAGCTTGCTTCTTCGCTTCACATCATACAGAACAGAAACGTTAACAAAATGTGAAACCGTCCTCCGTGCCAAAGAGAAAAATATGACATTGCGGTATTATCCTTACCGTTTATAAAAATACTTATACTGAGAACAGCCAATAAGTTACGTACAACGGGTCCCGGGTTTCTGACATTCATTGTGTAATCATCAGCCTGCTTTTCATAGTACCCTGTTCCTTATTTCGAGGTCCGTACTGGAGTACTGCGGTGCCGGCGTTCTGATGGGAAACCAAACTGTTGGTTTCAAGGCTAGGCTAGATCTCCTAATATTAAACGGATGTGTTCTACACGCAATAGAACAGCCGTCAAAGTATTTATTTCTCTGTCTTGTTTAGAGTAAGTTTCTTGTTGGACTCGTTGTAATGACAAGGCCGGTGGTTTACAAGTAGAGTGGTCACGTGAGACGAATCTACAAAGCGACGGGCGGAGGGACTGCTAGAGACATATAGCCGAACAGTGCGGATATATTATGATACACGTGCAGTAGCGATGGTCGAGAGTAGTGAGACGGTGTGGAGGAAGGTTCGTTTGATTCACATGGATGGGGGGAAAATGGTAATTGGATCGAAACCATTTCATGACGAGTGCCACGATAGAGATGCACCATTTTGTTTTCGAGGCTCCTCTCCTAGGGAGCATTATACCCCACCCAAAACCTGATTTGGAGAAATGTAATAAACGCCCGATAAACAATTGCAAGACGTAGGTATACAAAGAAACACCTTGCAAAAAAAGAATGAAATTCCGACCAGTTTGGGTTAAGGAGTCCCTTCATTCAGAAAACGCTTCACCCAAACGATGTTAACTCCATCGTAGCACACGTCGTACAATAGTGACAGCCGAGGTTGGTCAGACGGTGTGGAGGTGGGCCCGACCGATTCACATGGTGGAAAAATGGTACCTGTATCCAAACCATTACTTACAGTGTTGCCACGAGGACCTCGCGTAGCAACGTACGTTGAGCTGTCGCCAACCTTGGTGTGGTGTTTTTCGTCGGCGACCGACAACGTATAACCAGTCGAAGTAAATACCATGATAAATTTCAACCCAGTGAAACCACGGGGATACCTCTGTTTTAGCCCATCCGACAGAGGTAACTGAGTCATTCCCGGTATTGCCGAAATTACGCGTACTTAATCCCAAACGATGGTATTATGTAAGTACCAGTTGTCATTTTTGTAGTAATCTGAGTGCACTACGTACGTAAATACCACCCCTGACGTTTTCGCTTTGCTCCGAGCTTTTGGTTTCATTCAGTGTCATGTTGGTTGATTCGTGTTTATCATTACTTGATTATTTCTAGCCGTTCGGAAAAGCCTAAGTCAGAGTTGATTTCTACCCCACCCCCCCCTGTTCGTGGTTTCATTCGTATCGCGCATAGGGTTCAGTCTTCCGAATGCCCGTCGATTTGCATCTATAAGTCTTTATTACACCGTGAAGTATTGAGAGCGTGTTAGCTCTTTCCACACGCATATAGATAAAAGCTTCTACATACACGGTGGTACTCTTGATTCTCCTGGTTTACGCTACATGATCTGTCACGGGTTGGAGTATCACCGCGTTGCGTTTGTTCTGCTTTTAAATCACACTGTGCGGGTATGTGCTGTTTTTGGTTTTTGGGGATGGTACGGACGCGTGCTACGATAGAATCTGATGTACGACGTTTTGGCTAAAAACATTTTTTTTATATCGGGACTCCTTAACGCTAAATCGCCCGAATTTCATGCTTGTCTTGCGATGTTACTGTTTGGATAGGTAGGCTATAGGATTTGTTGATCGGGTTGCACTTTCAGGTGTATCAAAATCAGTTAATGGGTAAAGTGAACAGCTCCTCAAGTAAGGAGCCCCAGAAACAAATTGGGTGCAGTTGTACCGTAGCATGCGTCTACGATGCTGTTTGGTTCGGTGCGGCTCGGTGGGGTACTGTGTCGATGTTTGTATTTGACCACCCTACGGTACGGTGCCTGTGATTTTGGTAACGATAAACCAAACCATGACGTGCGGTTTGGAGCAACTGCAAACCGCACCCAACCGTACCCCACAGAAGAAAAAAATCCAACGCTGAAACCCGTTGCCGTGCTCTCTTGACTCGTTCAAGATACCCACCGCACGTGTTTCTTCGTGAACTGCGGTAACTGGGTGGTGTTCCGGTCAGCGGGGCGCTTCCTGCGTTTCGCGATGGCTCAGTTGTTCTCTGCTGCTCAACTAAACTAGCTGTTGTGTACCTGTTGTTTACCTTTCTGCGAAATATGAAATCTCCCTCTGCCCCGCCGCAACCAAGCACGGTCTATCGTATCCGTAGCCCCTCTGAAACTCCGGCCCCATAACAGTCTACTCGAAACTTCGTATTGTACACTACTATGCGTGCGCAAATTAGCGACGTCATTATACGTGGCGTCTCGTTCAACGTCGTGCTTTGCTCTCGGCTTAGTTGGAGTACACAGTATAGCATTGGAACACACATGCTCCGATAGAGGTGCACCAGCTTGTTTACGAGTCTCTTCACTTAAGAAGCTCTATTCCAAAACCGAAACCATGATTTTGAAGAAAATGGAAGTGAAACCCCCTGAACAAATCCCATGACCTAGGTTTACCAAACAAGATCTTGCAAAATAAGAATGGAATTCGGATGACTTTGGGTTATAGAGCCCCATCATTCAGAAGATGTTTTACCGAAAAAGTGCTACCACTGTCGTAGTAGGCATGTTGGGTGCATGGTAGCCCTTTCTTTGTTCTTCAGTTATCACACGACGCACGCTAAGGTCAACGTACGCCCTTTTTTGATGAGACTCCTCACTTGAGGAGCTCTGTACCCCTCCCTAAAACTGTTTCCGGGAAAAACAGAAGTTCTACTCGATGTACAATCCCATGACCTAGGTAAGCAACGAAACATATTTCAAAAAATGAATTAAATTCCGAAAACGTTTTATTCAAAAAGCGCTACCTTTATCGTAACCCTTGTCGCACATGTTTTGATCGAGATTTCATTTCTATATAGACACCACCCTTGTCGGAAATGGAATTTCCTTTTTTTCACATTTTCATATATCGCGACGGCCCCTATGTTTCTGTCCATAGCGGTACCCTATCGCCTCTCGCAGTCCCATAACGTGTTCCGGAACCCCTCCGGGTGCGTTCGTCATCAACTACAACTACAGTAGTGACGCGTGCTACGATACGAGTAACATTTTTTCGCTAACATTCTCTCTGAATAATGGGGCTCCTTAACCCAAAATCGTCTGAAACTAATTCTCGTTTTGCAATATTATTCGTTTTATACCTTGGCCGTGGGATTATTTCATCAGGTTGCAAGTCGTGTTTTCAAAAACCAAATTTCTTGGGTAAGGTACAGAGCTCCTCAAGCGAGGAGCTTTAGAACTTTATTTGTGCATCTCTACCATAGCATGTGTCTAGTACTTTATGCTGTATAATCTATCACGTCGCTAGAATAACCGTTCCGATGACCATATTAATGCATGATGCTCGTGGTCAAATTAGAGAATTATGCAAAGGGGGGTTTAGAGTAGGCGTAGACTACACACCTCTTTCGCGTCTCTTAACTACAGTAGGGTAAATCACGCTTTGTTTCCCCGTCTGCAATCGACGTAAGGGTATATCTTGGAATGTACTTCGAATTAAAATAGAAACTTTTCACGGCTCTCGTATGTAGCAAATTGGAATAGGATTTTAATCTCATGCTTTCTCAAAGCAATGCTAGTTACCCGGTAAGATGTTCTCCAATTCACGAGTTAATCGCCCACCCGATTCTTGCTGTAATATTATGCCACCTCGATCGCCATTCGTGTATCGAATACATCTCCCCGGAAGAATGCTATGGTAGATATGGGTCCAACTATTCTGAGGTTCCGCACTTAAGCTCTATACCTTACCCATAGACAACGAGGTGGAAATAAATGGAACTGCAACCCGATGAACAAGGTATCAAACGAAACATATTGAAAACCAAACAATGGCATTCCGATGATATTGGGTTAAGGAGTCCCATAATTCAGAATGTATGGTTTCCAAAACGTGCTACCTCTATCGCTGTAGTTATCCACGGTTCCTGCGCTTCCCCTCTTCGAATCCCTCCATATGTATTCAATCGGTTACAAGTCCGATCGCCCTTACTATATCATTTTTTATATCTCCCCGAACGTTGTGATCCTCGTTTGCCCTATCTCCACGTTTACACGTTTCTCTAATTTGAACCAATCGAGTGCAGGTCTGGGTGTTTTGGCGTGACAAACGGGATCCCCAACCACTATGGGGGAATCAACGTGTCTAACCCCGTGTGGGTAACTACCGCCGCAACCCCTGCCCTCATGGTCAACGCCTAAAACGGCTGCGTTCTCCAAGGCCATCTTCAAGACGGCGACGTCGACTCCCTTAGTGGATTTTCTAAATCGTTGGACTTCCAGACGCCGGTAGTGGGCAAGGCCTCAATCAACCCATGCGGACGCACCTCCACTGCCGCCACCACAACCAACAAGAGGAGGAGCAGCAGGACGAAGAGGCGCACCACCATCACAGCCACGACCAGCGTCACCAGCAGTGACACAACTTCCGCTACTATGTTTGGCGAGCACATGACCCACTTCGCCTGCGACGCCCAGGCCGGGGTTGGTCCTGTACTAGTCCATTGGTGGGGAACACCGGTGCATCAGGTCCACCTTCCACGAGACAAGATGTCTAGGTCACGGTTGATTCGGCCCTCCATGCCGCTCGTGACGCGTCAGACGTCAAGTGCTTACGTGTATCACGACCGCTTCGGCGGAAGAGCGCACGAGGATAGCAGCCATGAGTCCAGGTAGAGAAGAGTTCGGCATGAGCCCTTACGCCTGCCGTATCAGTTCATGGCGCGCTTTATCAACATCCTGATGTACTTGGCGGATGTAATCATGGCCGAGGTTATTTTCGCTTTTTTATTCGGAAGATGACCGCCACGATACTACCAACGTGCGCGGAGAAACCGGTGCAGCCGCATCAGACGTAAGCGTTTTCGCCGGTTGGCCATGCACTCGTCCGGCATTCTTGTCGTGCTCAGCGATACCTGTACGCGGCTATGGGATCACTTGTTTCTGATTGAGAACGACGCGTCAGGACCGACCGTGGCACCAGTAGCAGCAGCAGCTCCACTCGCATCATTCATGACATCACCGGAATACTCAATGCTCCTCTCCAATCGGCGTCCACGGCCACACGGACACCTCAGTCGATCTCGACCGTAACATCGCTAAACTCTAGGGGCGTCGAGATACCCACATCTCGGATAATATCGCCCGTAGAAAGGCCAGAATACCCAGGTGCACCGCTGGTATCGACGCCCCCTGCGTCACCAACGTCGATGTTCCCAGACCTGCAGCTTGTTGCATCATGCCGGGTACAGGTCGACGCTACAACCGCCAAGAAACGGCCACCTGTTGCCCCCGTTGTGCCACTATTGCTAGTGGCGTCGGAGGCGTCGGCGGGTTCATCGGGTCTTCCGAGCGCTTCCCTCCCTGAATCCGGAGTGGAAATCGCGTTACCGCAACCTGTATCGCCGCTCTCATTGTTGCTATCGGTTTCTTCTCAACCGAAGACGGATACATCGCTTTCCCAGAGTCTAGGCGTACCAGAAGCCGGAATCGAGAAGGCGACACTGATTGCGGCAAGGCCCGTTGCAACAGTGTTCTCCCCCGCTCCTGCGCTTACAAGTGGGTGTGCTGTGGTGAGTCGATTTTTCTTTGAGTCTTGTTGCATAGGACGACTCTGATAGTTAAGCTTCAGAGAGATGTAGCGCCAAATACCTCTTTGGTGATTGAATTTCGCACACAGAGTCTGTTATCGCCGTGTATAGTGTCGGTTTCCCCCCCCGCCCACCGGGACTTCATCCTTCTAACACCCTATTGGGAAAGACCTCTTCCATCCATAAATGACAACACCTATATTATTCCTCCCTCTGTGCCTCCCTCCCTCCTGCCCCCCCACCCCC
>JAYJMJ010126252.1:0-17935 GCA_036873875.1 Laminaria ephemera | reverse complement strand
GTTGTCCAGCTCACGTAGTGAGAGGCGTGTTTTACAGCGTCGTTGCCAACCGACACCAACCCCGTACAAGAGGTGGCGGAGCGGCGGGGGGGGGCTGAAACTCAGGGGTGGTACATTTTGCGAGCAAGGAGGTCGAGGAGAGGGCACTTGTCACACGTGGTCGGGCTAGAGGGTCGGACACGGGATGCAGGTGAGCATAGTTACCCTTATTAGGCAGCACGTTTTTTCCAGGAGGGAGAGGGGAATTCTCGTTAGTGCGCGCTGGGGTGAGATGGTGCTATGGTGCGCGCGAGGATGGGAATTAACACGAGGACACACCGGTAAATGTCGCCCCCCCGATACGGTTGCAGACGCGTCCGACGGTGCTACCGTAGAAGGCGTCTCCTCCCACCACGCCCTCCAAGGTGTCGTGCTGTAGAGTGACCTGTACATACATAGCAGAGCCCGGCGATGCGTTAACAGCCAGAAAAAGTTATCATTGATAGCTCGAATACATCTTGGCGGGGGCACATCCAATATTTAGCAGAATATGTTTGCGGAGGCAGGATAGGTGGACGGCACATCCCAAAGCAGAGTGCGACACAAAAATCAACACAAGATAACTGGTACCGGTATACTGTATCATGTCCCGAAAAAATTACACAAAAACGCCACGAGAAACCCATGCAGCAGTGTCAGCAAAGACACATTACCGCAAGAGCAGTGGACCTGACAACGGCGGCCGTGTCCACCGTACGGCAGATCGGTGGAAGGGGTGCGCAAATTCAAGCACAAGTCTACAGCTGCTCAAGGGGCACGCGGCACAGGCGCGGCATTGGGTCTGGGCAGAAGAACACAGAACATACCACACAAAACGCAACAACAGCAGAAGCGTGGAGTGGTACGTATTCTCAAGGACACTCAAGTTTGGTGTCACAAGAAGGTTTCAAGCCTTGCTCAGATTAGGCTTTCTTGTCGTCGGCGGAAAAAGTCCTGAAAGCGACAAACTTAACCGCTACGCCGAGAGCATGCGACAAAAAGAGAACGCGCTACCATACTACTAGAAACGTCAAAATGAAAAACATACCGGAGCGCTGCCATCACAGGACGCAACAAGAACCTAGCATTCCTTTAAAACACATTTATTATCACTTGGTTTAGAGTACCCTTCCCCTGCCTATTGGTACTTTTTTTATTCTGCGGGGTGTCAACATTTTGCTTTTGTCTACCCTCAGCTACGCAGGAACGAACCTTTTCTATCGCCCCCGCACGGTCCCCGGCGCGGACGGAGAGCAGCGTAGCTCCGTACGTGGTGAAGCTCACGCCAAACCCCTCCACGGTATCCAAGTTGATACGGTGAACCTTTGCGCAACGCAATGTATGCGCATTGCATGGTTAGCATACGGCAAACCAATCGCATGGTTAGCGTACGACAAACAAAACGAATCCCAAGGTTTGAGTATCACAAGCCAATCGTGGGGTTGGCATACGGCAAATGACAGCTGCCAGAACCGAGCTTGTTGAGACCAAAGCAACAAGCAACGGAGAAAAGTCATGCGTCGAGGACCCTGCACGGGTGGACGATACCCCCCGCCCTTTAGGATGCAAATGGCAAGGTGCTCGCGTTCTGATATTTATCGGGTAAGCTGCGGTTACGACTACACTGTACAATGTGAAGAAACGCCCTGACCATCCGCAAAGTGGCCGATAACGTGGGTTTGTAGAATGCGAGGGGGTAACTTGACTTTTCACAACGTGGGCGACAACGTGGCTTTGTGCAACGCGAGGAGGCGCCCTGACCTGTCGCAAAGCGGGCGGCTGCATGACTTTGTGCAATGCGAGGGGAGAGTGGACGACGGCGTGTCTTTGTGGTATGCGAGGGGATGGCCAGACCTTCCGCAATCTGGGCAACGGCGCGCCTTGTAGCAATGCGAGGGGACGACGTGGCCTTTCCCAGCTTTGGGGGTTTAGGTATTTGGCATCACCGTTGTTTTCGTTTTTCGCCGTCGTGCTTTTCAACGGTTTGGTAGTTTGCTTTGCTGTCATTGGTTAGCTACAGTTGCGCTTCGTATACACTCGAGCTTCTAGACCGTAATAGCGACAGCATACTGTCAAGTGGTGTACGCTGCTCGTAATAGTACTACACGGCCGGCTCCGCGTATCCCCGTAAGAGTCAAGAGAGCTACTCGCAGACACAGTATACCTGGTACAGGCGAGGCCGTAGAAGTGACAACAGTACACCGCCAAGTTAAAAGGTGGCTTAAACAGTAAAACAAACAAACAAAAAGATCGGTTGCGCAAGGCTCGGATCCACCCACGTCCTGGGGGCCTCGCACGTTGATGAATTTCGTTTCAAAACGTGGCCTACAAATTCCAAACAAATGATCGGTCGCGGAAGCTTCGGACCCGCCCACGCTCTGAACACCTTACGGTTTCTTTTACGTTTCAAAAAGGGGCCTACCACATCCAAAACAATG
Organism: Laminaria ephemera; assembly: GCA_036873875.1. NCBI lineage: Eukaryota > Phaeophyceae > Laminariales > Laminariaceae > Laminaria > Laminaria ephemera. The sequence goes on along the minus strand of JAYJMJ010126252.1, from coordinate 15,479 downwards.
ATCGGTTGCGCACGGTTACAATCCGCCCACGTTCTGGAGATCTTTAGTGATTTTTGACGTTTTAAAAGGTGAATAGAATGTCCGACACATTGGGGGTTGCGCAAGGTGCGACATATGCTCACGTTCTCTGGACCTTGCGCGGTGTTTGACCTCGCGAAAGGTGCTTAGAATGTCTGTTTTCTACCTCACATTGAACAAGGACCTCACAACGGGGGGGAGGGGGGTCCGTCCACCCGTGTGGTGGTCTCACTAACTCGTGCCGGCGCCAAACAAAACGTGCAAATCGCTTCCCTCCTATAATAAAGGTGGCGGCTTGCTAGAACGACACTATCTGCGGGAAAAATACCCAGCATTCTGATCTAGCAAACTTGGCTTAGGTAGCGCCAACGACAAAATGCTGCTGCACACCAGAAGTACCAGGCACCAATTCGGATTCGATGCCTCAGAAGAAACTAGAATGGTCCACCACAGCGGAGCAAGGTGCTGGCGGCATCCCTCCGCGAACTATCGGAGGGGAACTCACGACAGATACGTATATGCTTCGAGCCTATGCACCCACTTTCAGTGCACGGTAGTAACAACCAGCGGAGAAACCAAAGCAGCAGGGTATAGGGTAGTAGCAACCAGCTAGGACACAACAACGCCTCCATCAACAAAACGGGGCACAGGGGGTCACCTGCTGCCCTTCCACGGCGCCCCAGACGGTGCATGAAGCGGACAGCCCACTGTCCGGAAACCTGGAACTATGTTTGTCTACCATAGTGCCCGTTCGAGTTGTGAAGTTATTTTCTCCCGACACCGACGCTGTTGACGGAGGCCAAGACACCGCGTGCGTGTGCACCCCGAAGGTATCAGCGCGGAAATAAGGGGCGTCCCTGCGGCAAGAAGGCAGTAATGGAAAGGAGCCTGAGAGCAGTATTATTGCACCAAGCACGTACAGTACAGGCCCACTAACGCAAAACGCCTAATCTGAGCAAGGCTTGAAACCTTGATGCGACACCAAACTTGAGCCATCTTGAGCATATGCGATTGTGTACCAGGTAAAATTTCATGAAATGCTGGCCGCGGAGCACAATTTCTTCATCCAAATTTCTTAGCCTCCCGCAAAACGTGCGCCTTTCGCTCTTGTAGGGTTCTTTCTTACTCGTGGTTATACTGTAGTAGTAGTCTGCCCACAAAGAAGCCATGCACCCCTTGTACACAAAATAGAGGCACGCAGGCGCGTTCCCCGTAGCCGATGTAAGAGAAGTACTATCGATAGCTATCGTCTTCGGAGAGCCTATCAGGCCAAGGCCATCGCGCTGCTGTGTCTTATAGTCTATAGCAGCCTTCGCGCTTTGAAGGAAAACGCACACCCACTGTATACAGCAGTACATCCACCGCGAACGAGTTTGCGTCAGACCGTTGCCCTGTGTCTATACGAGTGCATTGTCGGTAAACACCGCACGTCGATTTGGTGCGCGTATACAGCAGTACTATACCACGCACGAGTTTGCTTCAGACTACGAGATTACCGGCGAAACAGCAGTGGCTTGTTGCGGGAACAAAGGGCCGAGAAGTGTGTCCACGCCCACCAATCATCAGTACCACTCTGGACGGGAGTGTAAGAAACATTTCGATTTCAGATTAATAATCCAATGATATTTACATTGCCGTCCAGAGTGGTGTGTGTGTTCTCCACATTTAACTGATATTTCCACCCAACTACACCCAGCACAACCAGTGTCCGTGCCGATGCCTCCTCCTAGAAAGACAAACTCTGTGGTCACAAACCTCAAGACAGAGGTATACATCGCATATACAGTAAGGGTTTTTGGCCAAGCAATGCCAAACGCAACTCATAGAAAGCGGCAATGTATGTAGAAAAGGGAAAGTACCCACAGCAGTACAGTACAGGACACCTAAGAAACGGAGGTACTGACCCAGGCTAGGTTTCTTATTTGGGCGAGGGAGGGTGGTGGGTCGGTGAGTCGGTGGGTCTCTACACTATATTTAGTACAACGGCTCCCGGGTTTCTTATATTCCCGTACATATCAGCCTGCCTTTCTTAACCCTTACCGGGCCAATGTATAGCGACCAAAACAACGACAATTGCAATGTTATCAAGCATCTAGGAAGAGCTGGCAGCAGTGCGAGTATGTCGAGGCTGCACGCGTGTCGCACAGCTCCCTGACATTGCAGTTCGGACACATATCCTGCCCCGACAGCTCGGGCTGCTTCGTGCGGCCGATGCTGTAATCGTCGATTTTTTCGGCGATTTTTCCCTCTGAAGTCCCAGCTTCTTATTATTAGATGTCCTGTACTACCGTATCTTACAGGTGGCTGTCGATTGCCAACTGCTGAATATATTACAGGTTACCGCTGCCTGCTGTTGGAACACCACTAGGTCTGGATCAGTAGTGCCTATCAATCAACAACTGTTAGTGTACGCCACAAAACCAGGCGACCCGGTGTCCATCGAAAAGTCTCAGTAGACCCCGGAACGTACATACCTAACCATAGGTCGTTGTTCCGCGTTAGTGCGGTACCCATTAGTGAGGGGCCCCAGTTTAGTGCGGTGAAAATCGCTTGTCACGACCGCGTCTTAGAGAGTACTACACTATTATCATGGGATAGTTCGGGGCCCCACTTTAGTGCGGGTAGTGTCGTCTGGCAAAACACCGCACTAACGAGGGACCACGGGTGTACCAGGTACTGACTGCGGGCATGAACTGTTATGTAATTCGTAGCTCAACACCGTCTACAAACAAGCTCCACACAGCAGCAGTGTTATCGCAGTTGTGTACGAGTATCGCGGGAAAATTGCCCCCCGTTTCGGACACAGCAGAGCTACACACAGCAGGATGCAGTGGTACTTCGTGTACACCAGGTTCGGCAGTAGCTTTCGTACCTATTACGAACGAGAAGTTACCTGGTATGATGTACTCGTACGAATATCATACACGTAAGCATGTACCGGTATGGACGCGCCCTATGTGTGGGAGCGGCTTGCACACAACACTGTGCAGTTCGTTTGTCTTATTAGTCGACGCTGGGCTTTCGGCCGGCCGTTATTTTTTTACAAAACGCCACCAAAACATGCGGCGGAGCCGCATTACTGCCCCTGCCGGCCTCAAGCCCCCCAGAGGGTTGGGGTTAGGGTTGTGTTTAGGGTTAGGGTTATGGTTAGGGTTAGATTACAGTTACGTCAGGGGTCGAGTTGGTCTGGGCCAACGTGCAAGGTCGAAATTGACCTGTCGCGACCTGCACAGCTTGTGTTCAGGCCGCTCGTGCACATAGGGCCGTCCACCGGTCTGCATTGCAGTACTACTGCTGTAGAAGGAAATACGAGTATTCGCAAGTCTAGTCTACAGCATTATTACCACTCCGTTTTTAGTACTGTGGCTAGGTTGGTATACTTCGAAGTGTGTGTACAGCAGTAGGCATTGGCTAAGACGAAACCAGCTCTGGCATACTCTTACGCTACAGAGTACAGGATACCCAGAAACAAAAAGGCTTGCCCAGGCTGGATTTCTTATTTCAGAATGAGTGCGTTCGACACTAACTTCGGTATACCGACTCCTGGATTTCTTATTTCCCTGTACATCTCAACCTGGCGTTCTTTACTGCTCGTTTCTTAGTGGGTACCTGGCACCACCTATCCGGCAAGGGTGTGTTTAGTAGGGTGCAGTACCGGCCCTCTGATAAGAACCGAGATATTGGTCTTAGGCTAGGTTTCTTATTTGAGAAAGGGCGTGTCCTACACCAAATTCAGTATAACGGCTGTCGAATTTCTTATTTCCCAATATTTTAGGCTAAGTTCATGCGAGGCTCGTTCTTATGAGAGGGCCGGTATTGTGCGCGCGTACTCTGTGGGTATACGGGTACCTATATACCCGAGTACCCTACTATGACCAAAATAAGTTTGATACCCAGGTACACCGGAGTATGTACCCTGACATAACATACCTTGTGGTCCCTCTATAGTGCCGGTATGTGTCAGCCGGAAATACCGGCACTATAGCGGCAACCGGCACTACGTGAGGTGTGGTTCTCGCGGTACATACCCCCGAAAGAAAAAAAACAGCAGATGCTGAAAAAGGTTGAATTTGAGCCGAGAGAAATGAGAAGAAACTGTCATTCAAGAAATTAAGCTGGTGAGGGCACCCACATTAATACTTTGAGCCTGGACGCTAGACGCCAAATTCAAGTTTCTTAACAGCGCCCCCCGACTGCAGATACCGAGTCCGTCCTGTTGCTGTTGCTTCACATTTATGTCGTTCCGCTCATCGATCGAGTATACTACTGTATGCATACCTCCATATCATGTGTGTACTGGTCCTGCTTAGACCAAGAACGACGGCCGTCACAAGCTACCACAATACCAATCAAGAGCAAGCCGCAGCACATAAATATAACAAAAAATAAAAACATGCGCATGCCACGAACACGTAACTCCCTACGTCGACCCCCCCTCGCCAAAAACATAACATTCAAATCGTAGAACAAGAGATAAACATAGATACACAGAAACCAAAACGATAAAACACCACCCCAACGAATGAAATAAAATGCGGCCTGTCCAGGTGTGAAAAAATCGTAAACCGGCACTACTGAGGGGGGCCGTAGTGAGTGCCATTACCGGCAATATGGAGGCCATCCCGCAGTAGTGCTGGTATTCTTCGGGTTCCGTCTGTGCCAAGCGATTACACCGGCACTATAGCGGGCAACCGGCACTACTCAGCCGGCATTATAAGGGAGACCACTACTGTACCCTGTACCCTATACTACTGCAGCAGTATTGATGTATTGATAAGCGTGGTCGCACCAAAAAAGCAGAGATGGCGCACCAACGCGCCATAGAGCTAAAGGAATCGATAGCGAAAAGGAATGCTCGTGAATAGGGAACGTGCAACGAGTACGAGTAGTTGATGCGACATCAGTCTACATGGTTTTGGTTTGGAACGAAAAACAAAGCATTCGCAGCAGTATAGCAGCAGCATTGCCGTTGTTTGCTCCCTGGCTGTTGATTGCAAATTGTTCTTCGCCAACTACAGTATACGATGACGAGCGCTTGTGCAACAGAAGCAGAGCTTACAGCAATATCGAGCTGTGGTCCTACTCGTACGGTAGAAACACGAGGTATGGAGCAAGCGGCAACTCGCACGTGACCGCACCCTCTACGCAATTGTATTCCGAAACCGAATTTGCTGGACCCCACGCTATACATAAGCTGCGATAACTAACTACCGGTACAGTACCCCCAGTTCAAGAGTACACAACCTCTCGACACAACAGTGAATCAGCAGCAGTACATCAGCATCAACAGCAGCAGTAGTTATTGTCGCACATTGAATGCGTCACGTCCCTGTGTCTGCATCGCTTTTTACAGCAGTACCAGGTACTCTCTGTAATCCAAGATCGTTTCTTATCATACCTCGGAAGAATTGCGGACAGGAAGCAAGGCCGAATGTGGCTGGGTTGTATGCTCCGTAGGATATCAGTATCAGCAATCTCGAAGAAAGCAGCAAGGGAAGAGCAGGCGCTCTCGAACCCGGACCACTTGGAGTTGCACCTATCGATTCTCGAGGCCTGATGAGAGAACTCGCTCACCGGACTGTCAGGTATACATAGGCAATCTCACAGTGTACAACTTGGTTCGAAAATATACATACTGTGTAACCATTAACACTAATATCAAACCATTTTAATATTCAAGTACAATTGGCTAGTCGGTTCTTAATATTGACCAATCAGCGACCGTGCACGCGTTATATGGCAGTATTCTTGACCAAAGAGCGATCAACAATTCGTTACACGACAGTGTTCTGATTGGATGCAACAAAACAGTCCCGCCGCGTACCGACGCCACACTGCCACACTGCACTGCATATAGCAGCCAGCAAGCAAGGCAGAAATCTCGATGGAGGCAGCATCTCTGACACCCCCTGGCCGGGGAAGATAGTGGTAGACACAGTTGATAGGTTCGGTCGCTACTCGTAGTCAGTATGAGAAGCTGCGGTGGCAAATTAGAAGGTGGCTGTGATAATAGAGAGAAAATAAAGAAAATACAACACCGGTACTCGTAGACGGGACCCCCCCATCTGGAAGTCCTCGTTGTACCATGTGCAGTAGAAAGCAGATATCCCAAGCACCTTTCGCAAGAAAAACACGCAAGGCTCCGAGAACGTGGGCAAATGTGGCACCTTACGCCACCCCCAGTGTTTCGGACAAGCACCCTTCGAAAATAAAGATCACGCGAGGCCTCAGAACGTGGGCGGGTCCGAACCCTGCGCAACCGGTCATTGTTGTACACTCATTTTGAAAGCCACCTTTTGACTTAGCAGTGTACTCTGTTGTCGCTTCGACGGCCTTGCCTATGTACTGTACCTACATCTCTTGACCGTTACGGGCATACGCGGGAGCCGGCGGTGCAGTCCTTATTACGAATAGCGTACACTACTGGGCAGTTTACTAGCTGTTGTTTTTTCGGCCCCACCTATTCTGCTGTACCCACATCTATCTCTCGACCAATACGGGCATGCCCGAAGCCAGCGGCAGGCGTAAGCCCGCCCCCGTGAAGACCCGTTTGTGTTATACTGGATTTATTATGACTACTCTACTATTGCTGTATTTCTTTGGATATCATACGTACACGGGTTTTGGGCAGGCGAGCGAACGTGCCTCGGGGCGGGGAGCGGGGCATGGATGAACATTATTTGACTTTTGTACGGCAGTAACCACGGCAAGCCGCGGCATCTTCCGCGGCCTGCCATGGCGATCCGCGGCCTGCCACCGCAATCCCCACGGCAATTTCCACGGCAACGTCCGCGGCAACAGCCGCGGCAATTTCCGCGGCAACAGCCATGGTAGCATCCGCGGTAATATCCGTGGCAATGTCTACGGCCGTGTCCACGTGTCCGCGGCAGTACTCACCGAAACAGCCGAGGTTGTATCCGCGGCAACACCCGCGTAAACATCCGCGGCACTGTCCGCGGTCGTATCTATGTCCGCGGCAGTACCCACGGAAACAGCCGCGGGTGTATGTGCTTGGAACACTGTGAGCGAATCAATCGAGGGACTGATATTGTGAGAGTTGTCATACCGACTAAGAGAATAGCGACCTCCGTTGCGATGGTGGCGATGGTCTGAGAACGCAGTGCTGTTACTGTTGTTGATGTCGTTGCCGTGCGGGGTATGGCGGGAAGAGTCGCGACGCGTGCCACCATACTCGTAGGGGTAGCACTCTTTCAACTATAAACGATTCTGACTGACGGGGCTCTTCAACTGAAGAACTACTACATAGTACCCAATATGGTTGGAATACATTACGACATTCTTCGGTGTGTATCTAGAGTATGACGCGTGCTACGATAGAGGTAGGGCTTTTTTGTCATTTTCTTTCTGAATGACGGGGCTCCTTAACCCAAAATCGTCTGAATGTTATTCTTGTTTTGCAAAATGTTTTTTTTGCACACCTAAGCCATGGGTTTGTTCATCGGGTTGCATTTTCACTTTACTCAAAATCAGTTTTTGGGACGGGCATAGAGCTCCTCAAGTGAGGAGCCTCAGAAAAAAATGATGCACCTCTACCGTAGAACGTCTCGCATGGGGTCGTTAATTGGGTTGCACTACGTTTTGCTCAAAGACCAAGGCTACGGTAAGGGGGATGTTATGTAATGACATGTTGTAACCTTATTTTCACTACAGAGTACAGGCCACCCGCGCGAGTAGCTCTGTGCCTCGCTCAAAAACGGATCAAACCATGCTTTGTTGGCACCGCGTAAAACAAACTATCTTAAGGCGGCGGTGCACATCGCGAAATCGAAAGGCAGACACGCTTAAGGTTGAAAATAACTAGGGTAGCAAAGCCTAGCACGAGCCCTATTAGTGACCCCCCTATCGTAGCCTTGGTCCAAAGTCACTTGATCGGGGGGGTATAGAGCTCCTCATGTGAGGAGCCTCAGAAACAAATAGCTGCATCCATATCATAGTATGCGCCGCTTTTGTTTTGTCGCCGCTGTTATTGAGTCAGATACGTTTGTGAACCCAGCGGTTGGAGGAAGACGGCCAGCGTGTGGTTTTGCCGCCAAGAGCATGGGGGGGCGACGGTATCAGCAGGTGACATGCCGCCAAAAGCGCTTAGGCATCGCCGTTGTCACGAAATTGTCCGAACAGAGGGTTGAGGCAGCCACTAGCATCGGTAGCAGACTGAAGGCACAGCAAAAATATGCGTGCACGAGGATCATAGATCAAACCGTGCCCTACATTCCCACGGAAGGCTTGTGTGCGCGCCGCTGGCTCGGTAAGATGAGTTCACCGTTAATAAGATGCGTTCATTGTTGGGTTTAATTCAGGTTACGGTAGAGAGGGTAACCCTATTCTCAATGCCGGGTTTAGGCCACCAGCGCGAATAGCTCTAAACTGCATGTAAAAAACGCCAGCGTGACAATATTGGAATATGGACTTTGCAGTCCACTACTGTAGTATCTAGTTGATGTGCAGTCACTACGGTTGAGTACGCTGTGTATCGTAATCTAGATGCGGAAAAAGCAATATGCGGCGAGACTAGCGGTTTTTCCTTCTCGCCGGCGTACTGTATTCAACTTACCGTTATCGGGAAGTTGATCGTATTGATAGTACAGGGTAACTAGTTTACCACCATACTTGGTAAGTATCGGGGAACGTTGCAGGGAACAGTACAGGGAATGTTACTCTAGGACGGACTGTCGGCCAGTACAACAGCCCGTAGAGTACATCTGGCCGTAGCATGGACATTGTCCCGTGACAACGAGATGACGGTCAGCCTTACCTCAACCACTCCTCTCCTCCTCTCCTCTCGTATTCTCCTCTTCTACTCACCTCCTCTACCCTCCTTTTCATCTCTTTTCTTCTCTTCTTTGGTTTCCACTTTTGGCCTACAAGCACCACTTTCCAAACTATCTTGTTTTTGCTTCTTCACAAATGATCTTCGCAGATACTCGGTGCCACCTCTGCAACTCTTATCGCAGAGACAGAGTCTCAGAGCCTCGACACGCATCATTCTAAAAAGTTGTTAGTCTCGCCCTTTGATCTTCACATCGATTGGCATCACGCAACGGCATCCAGCTGAGTTCGTCAAGCGTTTCCAAGGAGTACGAGGAAAGATCTCCAATTTCTTGAAGTGCGGAGGAATGGTTGGAAATTTCCTTAAAAATCAAGATCAGCCTCGACACAAGAGGCATCACAACGCCAAGTACACCAGGAATATAAGAGAGAGGAGACTGCTTTCACGCTCTACGCGTGAAGCAGGTAAGGAGTCTGCTCGCGCTATCAAGCGTGTAGCAGGTAAGGAGTCCGGTTTCACGCTATCATAAGCACGAAGTCGTCATTAAAACTGTTTCTTGAAGCTACCACCTAGCACGGAGTACGTACAAATATTTGTCCTCGTGTAATGTTTATAATACGACGAGCAGACCTAAACGAGCTGTAACATGCAGCAAGGTCGTTGACAAATCGGCTACTCAGCCTAACGACGGGGGAAACAACTTCCAGCTTAAACGAGATATTCACCTCCAGCAACTGCTTTGACGCTTTGACGCTAGAAGCACGCCGTCAGACTCGGAGAAAAGGGGCATTAACTTCCAGCAACGGCTTTCACGAGGCACGTAGTCAGACTCGGAAAAAAAACTCTAGTTAGAACTGTCATACCGGTACGTAACGGGTTTCTGCTCATGGCGAAGGGACGTCACGAGGTGTGTACAGCAGTAATGATCTGCTCAAACTGCAAACAGCCAGGTCATCGAGTTCAAAATTACTTTACAAGCATGACGCGTGCCATGATAGAGGTAGCACGTTTTGGTAAAAACGTTTTCTGAAGGATGGGGCTCCTTAACCCCAAATCGTCGGAATTGCAATATTGTTTTTGCGATAATTTTCATTGAATACCTAGTCCATGGGATTGTTCATCGCGTAGCACTTTTGTTTTTCTCCAAATCAGTTTTTGGGAGAGATATAGAGCTCCTCAAGTGAGGAGCCTCAGAAAAAAAAAGGTGCACCTCTATCGTAGCAGGCGTCGCATTACACCTATGGGGATTTCAGCTTTCGCTACACACAAGAATTCTTGTTGTAACCTGCACCAAAAGAACCAACGCGACAGCAAATCGTGCATAATTTAACGGCGAGAGATAAGACATGGCAATTGCCATCACTTCCGCCTCCGTTACGGCCAACCATGGCCAACTCAACTTCAACAGCGGTGCTCAAGTGAGCATCACCATCGACTACAAGTCACCAACGGCGATGGGTACAAGCTGCCCAGCTGCATCTAGCCCATCAGCTACTTCTACTACTGCTACGCTCTACGAGTACACGTCAACTACTAGTGCGATTACAAGTAAATTATCACCCCCTCGAGAAGGCATAGGCGTCTTGTCCGTCGCAGTGCCTTCAACCAACACCAGCTTCGTCAGCTATCACCAGCGACTACCAGCCACCCGAAGGCTATTTCAGCAACAACCTCACCGGAGCGTTCACCGAGTACATGGCTGCCAGCATCTCAGGGCCGATGAGGACTAGCTACGCACATCGTGAGCTTCACACAAAGACGATGCACCAGTTTTCTCGGCTTTGCCGATCTCGGAACTCTGGCAAAAATGCCAGAAATGGGGAGTTCGACATTCTTCTGTTGCCTTCCAGAATTGGGGGCGCAAACTTTATATTGCACCGCATTTTGTGCAATCACGACAAAACCAGTCGCCAAGCTGCCTCTAGGAGCAGTACCAAGGCACGACGACCAGGAGAGGACAGGAATACAACGCTCCTCATCAGGTCTAAGTCGATCATCGTCATCATCGTCCTCACAACCATCGCCACATCTTCATCATATCTACCAGTACGCTACAACAACACCAGGACAGCGAACATCAACCTCGTCAGCAACAACAGCAACAACAACGCAATAATCACACACTGATTGCGAGGACAGGTCTTCATCCCCTCATCAGGTCTACTTCGTCATCGTAACATCATCATCATCATCACGAGCAACAACAGCAACAGCAACGCGGCTATTCACCAGGGAGCCGAGAGGCCTTCAGTGACCCGAGCTAGGTTGTTCTTACCGTTTTTGTTTTGTTTTGCATTTCGTGGGGAAGGTGTTGTTCATACGTTTTCAAGTTGACTTTGCTTGATATGACACTCGTATGAGTACGCATCATACAAGCTCATACAAAACATGTGGTGCACACCTTGTCGTACCGGACTTAATGTCTTCATGTTTTTGAGTGTACTTTTTGCTTTTCAGCAACATCAGTACGTGTACGCAATGTACAAGCACATAAAAATCGTGATGCACATTTTGCTGCATTTCCGTACTGCTAAGTACATGCTTTGAGTATTCGTTGGTTTTGTTGTATAGCATTCGTACGAGTATTGTTTGTACTGCAGTCAGTACTCTGTACTGCAGTCAGTACTCTGTTACACCTGGTAGTCCTGTAGTACGTATGATCTTCTACCATACAAGCTCATAGAAAACATGGTGCACATCTTGCTGTGCAGGACTCAACGTCCTCATGTTTTTGAGTCTATTCTTTGGCTTTGTTACTGTACGAAGTTTATTTTCGAGTACGTGTATCTTACGTACATCCTCACAAACCTGAATGTGGTATATGCACATTGCAGTGTAGCGCTGGACACATATACTTGTATACGTCCACGGTTTCTATTCGATATTCTTCTATTTCTCATTTGTTGTAGGATTCTATTAAGGGGGCGCAGAAAGACTTACAGCAGATACTTTCTTACGCTTTCTTTCCTAGAAGATGACTCGTTGGTCAGCTAAATAACACCACGACTAGCTTTTGTGATACGCCTAGACCTACTATAGTCTATTGCCGTACTATTTGTATTCGTAGACTTTCTTTCAAGCACGTACGTACATACACACACAAACCCAATAATACGCACGTTCGCTGTACGGGACGAGCGTCCACATTTTTCTATTCTAGTCGGTTTCATGTAGCTCTAGGTATCACTTCACGGGGTGTATTGAACACCCACCAGACGGGGTTGTTATGCTTCGTTTCTAGAGTATTTCTTGCCGGTAATTACACCGCGAGTATTTTGTAATGTGATTCCATGCATAAAACCGCTGTTCATACACAGGTCTGAACATGTTGTTCTATTCGTATTTTGAGTCTCTGAGTGACATGACTACATCCATATTGCCGCTGTTCATGCACAGGTCTGAAATATTTCGTACCATTTGCGTTTATTCTTTAGAGTATCAGGTTCCTCTAGCTACTGACTTTTCATCAAGGGGGCATAATGGAATATGGGCTTTGCAGTCCACTAGTATCTAGTTGATGTGGAGTCACCACGCTTGAGTACACTGGGTATCTTATTGTAGATGCGGGGGAATGTAATATGCGGCGAGACTAGCGATTGTTCCTTCTCGCCGGCGTACTGTATTCAAGTTATCTTTATCGGGATTCTGATCGTAGTAATAGTACAGGGTAACTAGTTTACCACCGTAAGTATCAGGGAACGTTGCAGGGAACAGTACAGGGAACGTTACTGTAGAACGGACTGTCGGCTAGCACAACAGCCCGTAGAGTACATCTGGCCGTAGCATGGGCATTGTCCCGTGACAATGAGGTGACGGTCAGCCCGATCTCAATCACTCCTCTTCTACTCTTCTTTTACTCTCCTTTTCATCTCTTTTCCACTCTTTTCCATCTCTCTTCTTCTCTCCTTTGGGTCCCACTTTTTCCCTACAAGCGCCACTTTCCAAACTATCTTCTGTCTTCTTCTTCCTCATAAGTGATCTTCACAGAAACTCGGTGCCACCTCTGCAACTTTTATCACAGAGAGCCTCGACACGCATCATTCTAACAGACAAATGATCCATGGCGGTGCATATAGCGAAACAAAAAAAGCGCAAATTCTGAGGACTTGCAAATACATAGGGTACACACTCGCGCGAGTGGCCCTGAGCCAAGGACATAAGAGGCCTTAAAAGTGCCCCTCCCACTACATTCATTCGAAGCTGTCATCCAATATCCAAGAAAGTATGCACAAGGTGCCGGAGTCCGCCTGACAAGTACTTGTTAGTAGGAGGCAGCTCGCTCATCATGCTACCCGCCGAACACCTGACGGCGCTTCGCGCTTGGTGCACGCGTTGTCTGCCTGGTCGGTGAAAACCTGACGTGCTCCGTCCCGGCATTGTAGGGATGCGAGGGTCAATGGTCATATGGCTACGGCTATGCATGAGATGACTTCACCCCCTATTGTAGTGCTGGTCGTCGACGGCTTGGAAGCCCTCTGCTCGATGCATGCTCGTCTGCGCAACCCACGACTACCTTGGGGTGGACTGTTTTCTCGGTATTGACCCCACAGTTGTCAAACAGATCACATTGACCACATCCATCTGATTGGCCAATCGGTTCGTACGTACAAGCCTAACGCTCCCGCGCTTCGCTGAAACTCACCATGGAAAAATTATTGATTTATCCTTTTCTACCAATCAGTTTTGATGTGCCTCTTGCTCGAAGAGGGGGGGGGGGCGGGGGAAACCCCCGAGGCTGAACTCCGACATAGCCCCGCTCCAGCATCCGTACACACGCAAGTCAACTACCAATTCACCCGGTGAAAACACTTCGTGTTCGCCGACCGGCAACTCAACACGGTCGATGTCTTGGCGTACGTGCCCCCCCCCCCCACTACCCCCTCCTGCTCAGCAATAATTTTTCAGGCATTTCTTTGTTGACCTCAATATGGTCGTTGTCGGACCTGTATCGGACGCGTGCTACGATAACGGTAGCAATTTTTGCCGAAACTATTTCTGATTGAAGGGGCTCCTCCTCATCTGAGGATTTACCACAGCACCGTTGTGTTTTACAATAGCATTCGATTTTGATCCTAGGCCAGGGGATTGTTCATCGTCCTAAACTTTCGTTTTGCTCCAAAGACAGTTTTTGGGTGAGAATAGAGCTCTTCAAGTGAGAAGCCTCGGAAGAAAATGTTGCTGCCCCTATCGTAGCGTGCGTCATGGCTCTCTTTGGCTTTCCGCACCCACCGCTCTGACCCTGCTGTCGCTCTCAGCTAACACGTCCGTCTATTATTCTCCCGGCCACCCATGGCCTGTGCATCTCCTCCAAGACACCTTACGCAGCCTTTGTACGCCCTCCGATGCATATCGACCTTGCTTTTACTAAAAGCCTTGGGGGGTGTATCCCCAACCGATAGGTGGGCGACGTCTCCGCTCTGCGGGGCGATGTCTCAGCTCTACGGGGTACTTGCTGTAAATGCTAAGAAACCGAGCACTAAGAAAGTCAAGCTAAGCTGTACAATAAAAAAAAAAACCCGGGAGGCGGTATACTGAACATAAGGTAGAACAAACCCTCTCCCATATAAGAAACCCAGCCCGGATCATAATTAATGATTGATTTTTGGTGTCCTATACTGCTCTACACGTGTTGCATTCCGGTCACTGCTCATCATATGTTGCAGCGCCCCCGAGCTCTTCGTCTGGGTCCACATACTGCACAGAGTTCCAAACAAGAAAGGAACTCAAGCTCAGGCTGGAATTCTTGTTTGAGAAAAGGTGCGCTCTACACCAACTTCAGCAAAACGGTTCCCGAATTTCGTGTTATCCTGTAAATCTCACCGTTCCTTTCTTTTTGCTTGTTTTGTACCGTACGTCGCGTGCCAACACAGCCGTCAGCCAATCCTCACCGGCGGGCCCGAAGCGAAGAGCACTATATGGGTTTTCCCTTCGTTTTCTTCTACTTCCTGGGAATTCTTATGAGTGATCGACGTTGAAGCTCATGCTGCACTTTCTCGGATGGCAAACCTAATGACGCGCGCTACGATAGAGGTAGCATTTTTGGCCTTTTTTCGTTCTGAAGGACGGAGCTTCTTAACCCAAACTCGCTGGAATGTCGTTCTTGTTTTCAATATAATTTGTTTGTATACCTGGGCCATGGATTTATTTGTTCATCGGGGTAGACCTTCCGTTTACCCCAAATAAGTTTTTGGGTGAGGCATAGAGCTCCTTTATAATAGTGATAAACCTCAGAAAAAGAATGGTGCACCTCTACCGTACTATTAGTAGAATGTGTCTAATAACAATATTCCAGGTACAACCTACACCTTTTCAAGTGAATGTGAAGATGTTCGGACAAAATGCTTGGAAATGGGATGGACTAAGTTCTGCAGTACCTAAGGGGCCAACAACAGGATAACTTCATGATTGCTAACCGAGCTAATGCGCGCCCCTTTATCGTCGCCTTCGACGCCCTCGTGCCTCACCTTGCCTGAATAGGGTCAGCATTGCGCCCTTGCACCACAGGTCACCTCTGACTTCTGACCTCTGACCTCCCGAAGAGAGCACTCCGACGCTGTCAGTGGCCGACCACTCTCTATGCTCCAACTTGTCGCGAAGACGGGGCGAGGGGAGGGGGGGGGGGTGCTCATTTGTTGCTTGCCTTAGTCGTTTGACCATTGCCCACGCATCCCTT
>JAYJMJ010126150.1:5502-17939 GCA_036873875.1 Laminaria ephemera | reverse complement strand
GCTGAAGGGGTTTTTCAATCATTTTTAACGGGCTTAAATAAGATAGATAAATCAGGCGGCAATATGATTGCGACGCTTGAAGATTTTGGTTTATCGGGTGAGGAAGTCAATAAAACCTTACCAGTGATGGCTAAAAATACGAGCATCCTAGCGCGTGCGATGAAACTTGCTAATAAAGAGGTAAAAAACTCAACGGCACTAACGATTGAATCAAACAAAGCCTTTGCCACACAAAATGCTGATCTTAAATTAACTGAAAAAGCATTGAATAATATTTCTGTTGAAATTGGTCAACGGTTATCGCCCGCCATACTTGGTGTTTCATCTGGCATTCGTGAATGGATTGGTGACACGGATGACATTTCCAATAGTATAGATACGTTATCGAACGTAGCGCTTGCAGGTTTAGTGGGTATTACCGCTAAATATACCGTAAATGCAGGTATTGCTACCCAAGCAAAAATTGCTGATGTCATTGCTACTAATACGAAAATAAAAGCTGATCAATTTGAAGCGGCACAAAAAGCGGTAAATGCTAAAGCAGAGCATGTGTATGCCTTAGCGGTTTATAACTCAGCCAAATCACAAAAATTAGCGGCAATTGGTACCGCGCAATATGTTGCTGCAGCCAAACTAGAGCAAACAGCTAGAGCAGGGCTTACGGCATCCATTAAAACAATGCAAGTGGCGCAGAGTCAACACAATGCTGTGATGGCTCAAGGCACGCTTATCAGCCGAGGATTAGCGAGTTCTATGGCACTTTTAGGTGGTCCTGCAGGTGTTGTGATGCTTGCGGCCGGTGCACTAACTTATTTCATTAGCTCATCAAGTGAAGCCTCGGATAAAACCAAAGATTTAGGTGTTGATGTAGATAGTCTTGCTAAAAAGTACAAAGAACTTTCATCATTACAGCTTAACGCTAAATTACTTGATATAACGGACTCATTAAGCACACAAAAAGCAGGTATTGCTGGCCTTACTACTGAGATTGACACCGCAAAAGCGGCCATTAATAAATGGGCAAAAGTTTACCAAGGTGACTTAGATGGTTTAACGGAAAAAACCCAAGATTACACTAAAACTGTTATCAGAACGGAAGCCGAAAAAGAAACGGCAACCATTGCGTACAACAATCAACTTGCCTTGCAAGCAAAACTTAAAGAGCAAATTAAGTTTCTTGATGAAGGTGGTGATCCAAGCAAATCACCAAGTAGCGATAAACCTCCATCGGGAGAGATACCACCAACTATCGATCCAAATGCAGCCTTAAAAAAGCAGCAACTAGCACAGCAATATGCCGATTTACAAACGGCATTAAAATCAGAAGACCAGTTGTTATTTGAAACCGCCAATCAACGCAACATTTTACTGACTGAATTATGGGAAGCGGGTGTTATTACTGATGCTGAAAAATTTACCGAGTTAGCGTCAAAAAACAATGAACAATACCTAGCCAAACTTGATGCTGTTGAAGCACAAGAAATTGCGCGTAATGAAGCAAAGCTTATTCGGATGGATGAGCAATGGCTCACTAAAAGTGAAAAGTTAGATGCCCAACACTTGGCAGAAGTTGCGCAGTATCAAGCATTGTTTGATAAAAAAAGCCTTACGGAAGCTGAATATGAAGAACGTAAGCAAAAATTAAATACAAAATACCAAAAGAAACAGAAAGCGTTAGAAAAAGCGGAGCAGCAAGCCAAGTTCAACATGTTAACCGGTGGTCTACGAACCATCGCAAATATGGAAACGGGTGGTAGCAAAAAGCTTTTTAAAATAAAAAAAGCCGCAGCGTTGGCACAAGCAGCAGTTTCGTTACCAGCAGCTGTGATTGATTCGTTTAAAAACGCAGGGGGCTATCCGTGGGGTATTCCTCCTGCAGCCGCAATGTTAACTAGTGGCTTAATGCAAATCAAAAATATCAAAAAACAAAGTCTTGGAGGGGGTGGTTCAATGTCCGCTTCAATCGGTGGTGGCTCCACACCATCATTGTCAGCTCCTAAAGTACCGAGTTTAGAAAACACCCTTAGTAATAACATCAATGCCAGTAACGGCCCTGAAAAACAAGCTGTTAAAAATTACTTTATTGTCGAGGGGGACTTAATTGGTAACTCAGTTGATGTGATGTTTGATCAGATTAAAGAAAAAATTGAAACAACGGATGCGGTCCTGATTTCACCAGGTACTAGGCAAGCGCAAGAATTAGAAACGGAAGATAGCTAATGTATTTAACTTACAATCCCATTAGAAAAATAGTAGGGGGTGCAGGAGCCATTTTGCACAACTTGGCGAAGTTTGATTACCAACCCAAAGAAAACAGCCATACCCCCTCCAGTTTATCGGGTGTAACCGAAGGTATTTTGCAGTCGATAGATGATATTTATTCTGTAAAAACCCAACCAATCCCCCCGGCAGACATGGAAAAGTGGCGAGAGTGGTTTGCATCAACAGCAGCAGCAGAGACTTTTATTCTAGACAGTGACGATCTTGCGTCACCTGGTTACTCAGTAGCGCCAATAAATTGCATTCGCGTAGCCAAATCTTATAAAGAATCTCGCCAAGGGATTTATTTCATTGTTTCTTTCAAAATAAAACGAGTATATTAATGCGCCAAAACAGCCAAGAGTTTAATGTATTTAATCAATCAGCAAGTAAAGATTTACGTTTAGTGATCATGCTTGATTTTGCGACCCCGGTTTATTTCTCTTCGCACAGTGACATCCCCAATTTACCGGTGGGTACCATTACGAATACGGTAAAAAACACCTCGTCAATATCACAAAGCCTTAACCCCGATGTTGCGCGTGCAGAAATAGGTAAACTATCGTTTTCATTACTTGATTTAAATGGCGCAGTAACGCAAGCGTTTCGCAATGCTAATGCATTAGATGAGGGCATGAATGGTTTAACAGTAAAACTATTTCGTGGCGGTTTGGCGATGGATTTTACTGATTTCAGGTTAGAACAAACCCAACAAATAGATAAAGACGTCAGCTTTAAAGATAACGTGTACTCAATAATGTGTACCGATATTCAGCGCGTTTTACGCAAAGATATTTTTGATTTAGCCAAAACGCAATTAAGTAAAAACTTGGTTGCTGAAGATTTAACCATAGAAGTACGTTCTACAGCAAAATTTCAGTTTTGTGATCATGTTGCATCATTTTCTGATAAACCGTCGGGCCAATATATTTATTTGAAAATATCACAAGGTGATCTTTTTGAAATTGTTAGAGCGTCGGGAAAAACAGGTACTACGTTTACCGGGGTAGAACGAGGTTTGTTTGGTACGAATGACATTACTCACAACATACCTAATGATGCAAATGAAGATAATGGTATTAGTGTTGAAGAGTTTGTTTATATTGAATTACCGATACCGGCCATGGCCTATGCTATTTTAACGGGCAATATTATTGGTGGTGGCACTATTCCATCCACATGGAGCTTAGGAATTGATCCAAGTAAAGTTGATATCGATGCATTTATTAATATTGGAGAAGATCTCTTTGATGAAAATGATTTTACTCAAGGTTTTGTTACATATTTTTCAGGGCTAACTAAGACGACCGGCAAAGCGTTTTTAGAGAAAGAGATCTGTTTTTTAATGGGCGCGTTCATGCCTGTTTTGTCTAGCGGTAAGCTGTCATTAAAATTAATGTCTAGTGTATTGAGCCATGCAGATGCAATTGCTGAGTTAAATGAAGATAACATT
Source organism: Laminaria ephemera (assembly GCA_036873875.1). Classification (NCBI taxonomy): domain Eukaryota; class Phaeophyceae; order Laminariales; family Laminariaceae; genus Laminaria; species Laminaria ephemera. Next base: position 14,227 of record JAYJMJ010126150.1, on the reverse strand, counting down.
GTTAGTCACGGCAATATAAAATACGACCACAGTAAAATATACAACCAGTTAGAAATAAACTGGGCGTATATGCAATTTGTAGGGCAATCAGCTCAGTTTTATCGAAAGCATACATTGCTTGATAGCGGCTCAATTAATAAACATGGTGTGGGCTCTGTTTATAAAAAAAGCTTTAAAGGTTTACATTCCAGTCGTCACACTATTACCCATATTCACAATCTTTTTGATTCATTGCGCGATAGATATGCCGGTCCTCCGCTTTTTCTAACTGTGACGTTATTACCGAGCATGAACGACTTAGAGCAGGGTGATATTGTCCGTGTAAAACTCCCAGAGCAACGTGATTTCATGGGATTTGATAGGCTTGACTGCGCGTTTGAGATACAAAAAATAACCGTTGATCAATTAACGGGAAGGGTAGTTGCACAACTTTTTGGCTCATCAGAAAAAGCTAGCACTATTATAGAAGATAATGCCAGTGTTGATGCAGAACTGCCGGATAGTTTTTATACGCAAAATGGAACCAGCGCATCGGCTGTATTAACTATTAGTAATAGTATTTTGCAATCAAACGCTACATTAACAGGTACTGTTGGCAGAAAAACGACTCAAGCCTATTGGGATAGTGATAAAAGCAATTCGACAACGTTAAGAAAAATTTACTATGTTGATGGTGATTTAATTATACCAAGCGGCAGAGTATTAACAGTTTTTGATAATGTCGAAATACGCGTAAAAGGTCACTTTCAAATAGACGGTAGTATTATTGTCCAAAAAACACCAGATGAAGTGATGGTACCAGGCTATTTAGGCTTTACTCAGTCGCAAGGTGGTTTCGATTATGATAATGATAGATATGGGGAAAGTAATGGCGCAAGCATTCCATTTGTTTCCGCGAGTAAAGCTTCAGTTCCGACATTAAATATTGTACATGATAAAAATGGTTTGCATGGTATTCCCGGTGATATGTGTGGTACCTCAGGTAAAAGAGGCCGGTCAACCACAGGTTATAAAGAGTTTAACAATGCCACTGGTGGTGAAGGTGGTATTGGTGGTGGCTCTTTAGTGATTGTAGCCCGAGGCGTGACGTTTGGCGTCGCAGGGGTTATTGATACTAGCGGAGCTGATGCTTCACCAGGTGAGCTTTTTTTGCCTGGCGGCAAGTATTATGCTGGCTCTGGTGGTGGTGGTGCCCCAGGGAGCTTAGTAGTTTTAATTGACGGTATTAATGCGAGTTATCCGTCATTAAATTCATCGTTTAAAGCTAAGTTTGGTTTAAGCCCTTTATTGGGCAATCCAAAGGGTGTTGGTGAGGCACCTTGGCATTCAGCTAAATACCCAGGTAAGTCAGCGACAAGAGAAGATTTGGGGGTTAATGCTGCTCATATACAGTATGTACCACCTTCACAAGATGCGTATCCGGTTAATGAAGAATTGTTAAGTACGGTACCAGCTCTCAGTGGTTTAATATATAGCCCGTTAGCGGACAATATTAACCATGGTTTATTGTCGTGGGATGAAGTCGATGAAAGCCTTAATGCCAAATACCGTGTTAAATTATTTGATGATAATGGGGCCCATGTTTGGGTTAAGTATGCCACTGACTCGTCAGGCAGTAATATGTCAGATGCACCAACAGGTAAAACCCATATTGGTTTTGCATTAAATAAAACCACGACCGTTAAATCGTTGGTGGTCACGGATTATCAGTGGTTTGTTATTGATTCAGAACTTGGCTATGAAGTACAAGGTTCACAAGGCGAGCCACGTTTTATTTGGGTCAAGTACTCGACTAATTTGCTCGGCACTAATCCTGTCGATGCCAACGCTGGCAATAGTTATATTGGTATATCAATAAATCGTCGCACAAATATCAAAAAAACGCTTCAAGGCTGGTATCAATGGTTTCCTGCTTTTGGTACTACGTCATTAGATCACTTCAACAAACCCACGTTGATATCAAATCAATTAGTTGATAGCAATGAGCTTTATATTGCGGGATTAGGTGCAGGTAAATATCGTGCCTCTGTTGCTATTATTACGAGTAGAAATAGGAGCAATTATGCGGATGTTTTAGTTGAAGTAACTCAAGCAAGCTTTGAAGCATTAGCGACAGATTATGACGACGAACGTATTAGCAACGATATTGCTGCAGAAGTAGCTCAAACCAAAGCAAATTTGGCTAAAACACAAGCCAACGCCTATGCCGATGATATTGTTACCGATGAGGAAAACAGAGCAATTGCGGATGCTACAGCTAAAGCTAATGCGGCAGAACAGGCTGCTAAAAATTACGCAGATAATAAATTTATTGATAGCGTTACTTATGGCACAGAATTAGCTGATTTACAGTCTCAAATTGATGGCAATATAACGACTTGGTTTTTAAACGGAGTGCCAACATTAACGAACGCACCGGCGAATACCTGGACAAATACAGCGCTTAAAAATCAGCATTTAAGTGATATTTATTACGATGACGCCACAGGTTTTGCTTATCGTTTTAAATTAGTCTCAAACACTTATTCTTGGCAGAAAATAGATGATAGTGATATCACCAAAGCATTGTCTGACGCTTCTAAAGCACAAGATACTGCAGACAGCAAAAGACGTGTTTTCGTATCGCAACCAAGTGTGCCTTATGATATCGGTGATTTATGGGATATCGGCACAGGGTTTAAGCGTTGCATTAATCAAAAACTCGTAACGGGCACGTATTCACCTGTCGATTGGCAGTCAGCCGCAGACATTACTAATTATAATGATTCACGTGTTAGCAATAGCAATGTAGATGCAAATTCAGTTGGCGCTGTTCCGGTAAATACCACCCTGTTTCCACGTTATAAAGCGTTAAGCGCCATCCATGGCAATAGCGCAATAAGCACAAGCCAGTTTATTACCGCATTAACTTCCGCTGGGGCTTTTTCGGGTAATCACAATGTATTTAAAGCCTCATGGAGTTATTCAGGCCATGGTTATATCAGTGATACAGGCTGTGGAGTTATTGATTTAGCGGGGGCAACAATTGAAGTCATTGGTACAAGTGGTACGTATATGGTGCGCATTACCTCTGCACCAACGGCTTCAGGTCATGGCGGGATTGCACACACAACATGGGAATATAGAAACCATGGCAGTATTTATAACCCGGGTTGGCGCATGGTGCTTAACTCAGGTAATTTTCAAAATTCAATTACCAAAGCTTATATTGATAATTTAGGTGTTGCTGCCGCTACTGCAACCAATGCCACTAACGCAGAAAATGCACAAAGATGGTCTGCTGCGCGTACGCTAACCACTACATTAACGGGTGATGCCACTGGCTCGGCAGCTATATCGGTTGATGGTGGCAGCAATAAAACAGCGACAATTAATGTTACGGTGAAAGATGATAGTCATAGCCATATAATCGATAATATCGATAACTTGCAAATGGCGCTTGATTTCAAAGTGGGTTTTGCTGACTTAACTTACGATGGGGTTACCACTTATGCCACCGCGATAAAGTCAGTACAGCAATTTACAGATTGGTTGCAGTCGGGTGATGCCGATCTTAGTGCGTATGATTTAATTACTCCGTCTATTGCAACGGCCTTTATCAACTCAGTTATTGCTCAATTTAATATTGTTATTGCAGCAGCTGCGAATATCGACGTGTTAGATTCACGGATTATTGATGTAGACACCCTGTTTGCTAAAAGTATTATTGCTGACGCGATGGAAGCAAAAGCAATTACAGCTGACAAAGTGGATATTGGTGATTTATTTGCTCAAGCTATTACTGCCAGTGGTTCAATTACTGGGGCAACATTGATCGGGGGGGTAATTAAAACATCATTACAAACCAATGTAGACAGAACCATTATAGATGGTGATACCATAAAGTATTATGATGCCAATAAAACTTTACCCGCACTAGTGATTGGCACTAACTCTGTCGGTGTTCCCAGAGGGATATTAGAGCTAGGTTACACAGGTTATAATAAAAAAGCGCTTAAAGCGGTTGGTGCAACGAATTCAGGGTATGCGTTAGCGACTTTTGAACAAGAATCTAGTGGTTATGCTGCGGAATTTATTGCTAAGGGTCTCACTTATGGAAGAGCTGTTTTTGCAAAATCTACGACAAAACAATCAGCTCTGGTAGTTTCTCAAATTAGTTCGTCACCAACTGAAGCAGCGGCAAGCTTTACTGCAAGCAATGGTCATGCTGCAGCTTTTGTTACCGCTTTAAGTATTGCACCTTTTACGGTTAATTCGAGTGTGATGGTTCCTAATTTAAATGCTTATAAGTTAGGTAATTATACATATTCACAAATTATATCAACGGCTAGAGCTAAGTCGCAACTGGACGCAGATAAAGTAGATGGCTATCACGCAGTTAAAGATTCATATTCGGCTAATCAAGTAGTTGTACGTAATTCATCTGGTGATATTCATGCGCGGTTATTAAGAGCTAACTACACGAATCAAAGCACTATTAGTGGTGCTTTAGCCTTTAGAGTTAACAGTGCTAGTGATAATTATCTGCGTTATTGCAGTAGTACTAGTGCAATTCGAGCATGGTTGGATGTTTATCGTAAATCGGATGTTTACACTAAAACAGAAGTTAACAATTCATACGCTTTTAAGCCAGCTTACACAAAGGCATCTAATGGCTATTGGAAATGCAACACATCAGGAATAATCATTCAATGGGGCTATAGTACGGGTGTTGCTAATGGTTTAAAGACAGTGACATACCCTACATCCTTTCCTACAGCATGTACGTCTTTTGTTGTAACAATAGTTGATACCGCATCGAACGATTGGAATCCGTTACATATATATTCAAAAAGCATATCAAGCGCCAGAGTAAGAGGAACTGATAGTACTGCTCACCCTTTCAATTGGATAGCGATAGGATACTAATTATGAATATCACCTATTTTGTAAATGTTAATGAGAATAATGATGTTATTGGTTATTACAATGATGATGTAAATGAAAGTATTCCTGACACAGCTGTAGAAATAACAAAACAGCAGTGGCTTGATGCATTAGAAATGAGTGCGAATACTTTTATTAATAATACATTTAGCTATGTAGAGCCGGCATTGGAGCCGATGAGTAGTGAGGATATAACATCTTTTAGAAAAAAAGCATACACAATTGAAAGCGACCCGTTATTTATGGAATGGCAGTTCGACAAGACATCAGAATCCGAGCAAATTTGGCGAGATAAAGTCGCAGAAATAAAGCTGCGTTACCCATTACCTTAGAAGGAAAAATTATGTTAATACTATTTAAAGTGATTAGAACTTTTGCATCCTATCTTTTTATTGGAGGTTTTTTTGGTGGGCTTTGCTCCCCGTTACTTTTTTTTATGAAGGATAACAATTTACCGTTTAGACTGTGGTTGTTAATTGACCTATTAGTTTGTACTGTTGCTCATAATACTGATATGCGCACCGTTAGTGGTTGGACAGGTCAGCACATGAAAACCAAAAAGCGTTATGCTTATCAGGCCAAGATTATTGATTGGTTAGCAGAGTTGGTGGGTGATGGCCCTAATCATTGCGAACGGGCCTATCAATGGGAGATTTCGATGGGCAGGGTTTAGATGTTAGGTTTTACTAAGTAAACTTTTCCTTTGAGTCCAAAGCGCTTTTGTCTGCGCTTATCGATACGTCCATTGAGTTTGAAGTGCTTTGCATTGGTTCGTTTAACGTTGCTAATGAGTATCTCATACTCTGCCATGACAAGGGCTTGGTGCACAGGGAACATTAGCCCCTCATCCTTTTTTTTGGCAATCATCAGCTTCATATATTTATCAAACGATAAGCCAGTGATCAAAGCCTGTTTTATTCGGTCGCGTTGTGCATTACTATTGCTCATGTGTCAATCTCAGTCAGGACTTGCATTGGTTTCGTTGTATTCATAGCCATACCATTGTTGGTTATCTTCAAAGCAAAAAGTAATAATGGTTTTGTTTAAAAGAACGGAACTGTAATGTTCTAAAAAAAAGCCAATTGCCTCTTGATGATTAATAACTTCAGTTTTAATGACTTTACCTTTTTGTCTTAAAAAGTCGTGTTTATCACAAAGGATCAAGCCAAAGGTTTTTTTTATGTTATCCATTACTTTTCCGTATTAATTGTTAATCAATTTGAAACAATGCTGAACGATACATTTTAAGCTCTTCAATTGACTCTCTAATGTCGGCCAGTGCTTCATGTTTGTATTGTTTTTTGCTAGTAATATCTTTTTCAAGATCAGGTTTAAAAGCTCTAGCAGCTAAAGCTAATGCTGATATATCTAACTGACGATAATGTAAGTACTCATGCAGCATCGGCATTTGGCACATTATGTATGAGCGATCAAACATAATAGAATTACCAGAGAAAGCAGCCCCTGTTTTTTCTTTACGATCATAAGACTCAATGCCAAGAGATTTTAAGTGTTCAATAACGCGCTGCTCTGCTTGTTCTAGTGTTAATGCAGAAAACCTCACCTCATCCAGTAAACCACTCTCCGTATGCGTTTTTATAGCCCATTCGTGGGAATTGGCTATGTCATCCTCACTATGATGGATAACCAACCGCAACGGCTCACCTACTTGTTCCAAATTAAGGTCTGTAACAATAAAGGCCAACTCAAATATCGGGTAATGTTCCATACCAAGTTTACCGTTTTCAATTCGGCCATTTAAACCACCTGTTTCTAAGTCACCATGTAAAAAATATTGCATAATTTTTTTTCCGATTTAATTTACTAGAGTGATATTCTCACAACGAACCCAAGACCATTCATCGGGCGGTGTATCTTCTTTATCTTCACAAAGACCAAATAATGATTCAGTAAAATTAACCGAAATAACATACATTTTTTTGCCTTGATAAATCACCCACATATTTGCGTGGTGCCTCATGTTGTTGAATTCGTCTATAGACATAATTTTTCCGCTCTATTTGTTATTTAAGAAAGGACTTAAATCTACACCCGCATCAATAAGGTGTTTATAAGCCATCATGTGATCAGGTAAGTAGTTACTTGTCTTTGCAAAATCAGACATTTTGTCTGCATACTTTTCAGCAACTAAGTCTCTTGTTTTTGTTTTTTCTTTAACATCTTCTAAAGGTAAATAGCCTTCTTCTGGATATTCAGAAATATGAACGGTCATACCTTCGTAATAAGTGTTGTTTTCATAATCTATTTTTTGAGATTCATCAATTGTTAATTCAGTCTCTAAAAATGACACTTTATCTTCTAAAGCAAAGCTTTTAGCTTCATCAATTACCAATCCAGAAAACACAGCGATTGATATTATTTGTTCAATATTTAAAGTGATATTACTCATAATTTTTTCCGTAATAATTTTTAAGGGTTACTTTTGTGTAATTGCAATACGTTGCGTGCAAAAACGGTCAGTATCTAGATAGGCATTAAAATCATCATCTGAATGAATCCATGTTTCATCTTCTGCGTTTCTATCCCACATTTCTTCTTCACATACATTTTCTTTTAAATTGCAGTTTTTACATGTTCTACAGGTTGTTTTGCTCATAATTTTTCCGTAATAATTTTTAAGGGTTACTTAAATAGAAACATAATACAAATAGATACTAATGACCCAATTGTATAGCCTAACCAAAAACTAGAGCTTGGTAGCTCAATGCTTCTATTTGAATTGAGTGTGCTCTCTATGTCTGCAAGTGAGCGAAAGTTCACTGTAAATGCTTTAGCTATCGTTACACCTACTGGCATCCATTCATCACTCATGTAAACGTGTTCTTCTTCATTGACGATTTTGTAATAGTATTGCTTACCAAGTATCTTGTCAGTGAATAAAGCGCCGTTTGGTGCGTTATCTAATATCTCTTGTAATTCCATGCTTGCCTCTTATTTTTATGTGATTACTGGTAATGTTTTTATCCAGTTAGTGACTTCTTTTAGGCTACCGAACTCCATAAACATTTCAAAGTTACACTCTCTGTCAATACACCAAACATCATCTTCTGTTTTTTCTGTGAAACTCAAGTCCCACCCGTTCGCGTAACCCTCTGGCACAGGACAGCCACACTGATACTCAATGGTTTCCGCTTCGATACCTTTTTCTTTTAGTAGTTTTTCTATTTGTTTTTTGCTCATGTTCAATCCTTACTTTCTGTTTTTAGCGCTTCTATAACAGCACTGACAGCCCAAGTGTGAGGCTCGAACATTTGTGCTTCTTCGTCAGTTTCAGGTAGGTAGTTGTGATTGCCCGTTACAGCTATAGCGTGTTTCAGTGCGTGTTTTTGTAATAATTCTCTTGCTGTTTTTTCGATGCTCATAATTATCCATCCGTCTACTTTTCCGTAATAATTGTGGGTTACTCAATCTTGAAGTCTTTCAAGTTTGATTGCTTAATATCCTTCATCTGAATATCCATTTTTGAATCAGCATAATCTTCGTCAATATGCTCAAGCATAAGTGCAAATTCTTCTTTTAGTATTTCTTTGGCTTTTTCGTGATCCTTTGTATATCTGAAATTATAAAAACCCTTTATACAGAAAACTGTTATTTTTGGTTCTTCTGTTAATTTATCGAGTTTGGTTTTTACCTCAACTAATAGATCACTTAAATCAGACTGTCCGAGATGCTTTAGTGAAAACAATTCTTTGGGATAAGCATCATCAATATAATGCATTGCTTTCTCAACACCTTCACGTATGTTTTGCCCCGGTTCTGTGTCTTCTCGATAGTGATC
>JAYJMJ010125940.1:0-17940 GCA_036873875.1 Laminaria ephemera | reverse complement strand
CTGACTCTTCTGCAGTTAGTTCTTCTTCTACAACTGGCGCCTCAACCACTGCTACTTCCACAGATGCTTCAAAAGCTGGATCTACAGGCGACGGATTCGCCGCTGCTAGATGAGGATTCTCACCGCTCACAGCTTGACCAAAAGCCACCGCTGCTCGCTCATCACTAAACAGATATGAAATATCGCCAGTATCACTGCAAGTTAAGGCTAGTTCAGGAGTACTGTCCCAACACATCCGTGTCACTTCGTCAGCTGTTGTCGAGACAAAAACAAATTTATGGAGCCGATCCTTCTGACTCCACAAATGCCATATTTCGGAAGAAGTGTTGTATCTGCCAGCTAGCATTTCACCGCGCATGATCAGCTGGAAGTGTTTTTTACTAAAGCTGATTGTGTCACCCTGATAAGGGCTGCCGTCGAACGCAAGGTAGAACTGATTACCGGCTACAACGTCAACGGCTTTGCCGTTTTTCGGAATGTCCGTTTCTGCAATTAGCGTGTCCGCAAAATGCTCGACCGCACGCTGTTCACTAACAAGCCTCCTTGAAGTGCCGTCATCATTAAGGATAAGCTGCTGTAAGGCCGCATTTTGCTCGAACAATGGATCTGAAAAATCAATAGATACTGCACCAACTTCGGCCACCAAAACTTAGCCCTTGCCTTCCAGCTTTATTCCATTAGCAGGATTGTCATCGATATCGAAAGTTTGAAGCAATCTCAACATATTGATGACAGCCGGGTCATTAAGATCATCCGTTGCCGCCAGGTCCAATGGTGTCATCGTTGGTTTAGCGATTGCCGACGGCAATGGGACTCCAGAAACTGAAAAGGTTATTGTTTCATTTGGATAGTATTGGAATTCTCCCAACGCTGAAGTCACACCACTTATTGTTTCAGTTTCAAAGCTCAGTCCTTCCACAGCGCTGTCGAGAAAAACACCCGTTAGATGATCTATCTGTGACTGATCTGATCCGTTCGAAGCTATTTGATGCGGCGGTGTCTGTTCAGTAAATTGACCAACCGGATCGGACTCATCTCCTGAACCGCTACAGGAAAATAAAAATATGGATGCTGCCAATGGCAATATACTTGTCAGCCGGTTTCGATTATCGTCATCTTGCCTTTGGAGACTCACATTCATAGCAGTTCCCGTAAATTTACAACTGTTAACTCATCCGCCCTACAGACGGCAAGCCCATTGTTGCTAACGGCAAAAATATATTTGTCTTCAAAACAAGCTTCACAGTTCAAAAATTCTATATCAGTAGCTTCATAAAATTTCTCGCTGAATTTCTGCGTAGAAACGGCTCGATCACCGCGTTTTTCTTACAAAAACAGTCGATTCGATGAAATATTACTACTCGGTAAAATAACGAGGCCGGTATGACAATGGTTTTGATTGAGCAGCATGTAATGAGGAATTATTTCGACCTTACAAGCGGTTAGGTCGTCAATCATTAATTGCGATAGCTCCAAATGAAGGCACGAAATTAGTTATAAAAATCAGATACTAAGGAAGACTATGCAATGCTTTCCGTGTAATTAGATACAAGGCCTACAGTGACAACCAGCTGCTTTGGTAAATGGACAACATGGAAGCTTTTATAGTGCCGTTTACTCGAATGACACCAATGGGTGTACGAACAATCGTTTGCACCCGCATCTTTTGCGGCTAAGGTTATTTGCATCACTGATTTATCAGCGTCTGCGAGGTTGTAGACTCTGTTGCCTGCCAACGCTACCGGTTCGTCTTAAAACTCTAAATGAAGCGATTTACTAATTATTCGGCACGCGCTATTGATTCCTGCGACACATAAGCAATAACGTATTTACAAAAACTTATAATTTTCAAAGATGAATAATTTTTATACTGGCAAAAAAACAATCAAATGGGCCCTTGTAATCATCATTGGTGTGATAACCCTGTCTGCTGGCCTGCAACAACGCGGAAGCTTTTCAGACAATTGGATTGCATTCAATGAGAACAGTAAAATTACTGAAATTGGCTCGTATGGTCTGGCCTATGGTGATTTTCCAGTAGTGACCCATTCTGATCACAGCTTGATTCTGGACTTTGTTATCGTTCCCGTCGAGTTCACTAAATCAGATTTCAAAGTATTCACACAGATAGGCCCAATCGGTAGCGACGACCCGCTGATAATCGGTCAATGGCGAACACAACTAATTATATTGCAGGGTAAGGATTACGCAAACAAATTAAGAAAAAATCGTTTGCAAGCAGAATTGATAAATCATATCGGCCAAGAGCTCAGAGTTCACGTGGTGTTGGGTTCCAAAAAAAACGAGCTTTTTCTGAACGGCCATCTGGTGCACTCTCATGCAGTTTCAGAACGCTTAAACGTCAAGAAGAATTCGAAAATATCCATTGGAAATTCACATGATGGAAAACAAGGATGGTCAGGAGAAGTTAAATCATTCGAAATTTCAGTTGCAAGTGACGAAAACGCCTCGCGTAAAGTGGTTCGTCATTATTCATTTACAGAATGGTCAGGGACTCATATTGCAGATCAATCCGAGTCGAATTTACCACTTACAGTGCCAAAGCCCGGTCGATTTCTGGAGAAATCACAGTTACGTATGGAAGGGATAGACGCATTAATTGAGTGGAATGTACTTGATATCGTGGTTAATTTATTAGGGTTTATCCCAATGGGCATTGCGATGGCATGGTTGACAAGACAACCTTCGCGTTTTCGCACCGCGCCATTGGTTTCCACTATTACTGCAATCACACTATGCGCATTTGCCAGTTTGCTGATCGAACTTTCGCAGCAATACATTCCTGGCCGTCAATCGCATCTGCACGATTTGATACTAAATATCTGTGGTGGTTTACTCGGTGTAATATTATTTAATCTAGTTACCCGGCGGCTATTTTCGCCTTCAGAATTACCTGATCAACCACCGAATTAAACTCGCTGCTCACTTTACCGCAGTGAGTTTCCTATCACTCAAAGCGCTAGCTACCGACCGTTGGAGAAATACCAGACTTCCGATATTTCGGCGCCATAACCTTCGCGGTTCCAGTAAAAGCCGGTAAAGCGATTCAAGCCTTACGCGTCGAATCCAACCGGGGGCACGCGGGTAGACGCCAGCAATGAAGTCGATGATTGCCCCCCCATTTACGATTAAGACAGGGGTGCCCGCTAATGCGGCTCTCAATTTTTCAGAAAGATTTTCTTGCTTTGGCATACCCATGCCGAGAACGATCAGTCGCGGTCGGTTTTCAAGTGCTCGCCGAATATAATCGTCATCGGGACGGAAACCATCCATAGTATCAACGGCGATACCACGTTTTGCCAGAACTTTCTTAGCAGACGCAACATGTTCAAGTTTACTACCGTATAACGCAATCTGGCCTACGTTGGCCGAGTGTGCAGCGGTAATGATTTGAGGTATTAGATCAGTACCGTTTAGATTCAGCCCCGGATTTTTTCTTCTCAGCATTAAGTGTAATTCAAGACCGACCCCATCGCGCAGCAGAAAATTCGAATCTGATAAAACACGATGAAAATCCGAATTCTTAACCGCTAAATTGCAGGCATGGGCGTTTAAAAAAGACACATTACGCGCCTCAGTTCCTGAAAGCATTTTGCTAATCAGGGCTTTTCGCTCTGATTCGGTGTCACAGGTGGTTAAGTTGCTCACCAGCTTCGTCCAAGGTGACTTCATATTCTTAATTATGTAAGCGAATTTAGACGACATCAGTGTTGTCCAAGTGATCTTCATCATATTAATTACTGGGTTAGGTGGCATCATACTAACGGGGCATGCCGACATCCAAACGGTACGCCTTGGACAGTTTACCCAAAATCGCAACAAGAGCGATTATGAGATTCACATTACAATTTTAAACTGTTCGACTTTTGTGATAGGTGTCACACTGGAAAGCTAGAAGGACGTTTTATTTGTTTCTGAAATCTAATTTTAGCGATTCAAACTTCGCTCACTTACAGTATGGAACAACAGTACGATCTTTTCTAATAAGGTACCGAATTTTTTCAAGATTACAAACACATCGAAGCTTCCAATAAGCAGAAAAACGCTTTCCAAATGGAAAGGTCACCAGAAAACCAGTGCCAAAAAGACACACCTTCGCGAATATGAGTGATAACGCTATAATTCGCTGATACAACGATAGTAACGGCCACACTACACGACAAAACACTTGACCTATCCGCTTATTCTCCTGGATAAGGTATGCCATATTTTCACGTGATGGGTCTACAACCTCAAAGGCTTCAGCCTCGTGACACGCCACAATTTTGAAGCCCGACTTGTACATTCGATAAAAAAAATCGGTGTCTTCGCCACCCGACCAGCCCAAGCGCTCATCAAATACCAATGCCGAAGTTTCGAGCATTGATCGGCGAATCAAAACATTACCCGCGTGACCGGTTTTCAGCAACTTTCCAGTAGGTGGGGCGAGTCTTGCCATGAGATCGGCATCCGCTACCCACGCAGGACAGGTTTCTGAATATTTGTTAAATACTGGGCCTACTACTGCATCCGCATTGTAATCTTTGGCACAGTCAAGTAGATGCTTTAACCAGCTTCTAGAGGCTATTTCATCGTCATCGATGAGCGCTACGAAGTCCCCAGTTGCCGCACATAAGGCGCGATTTCGAACACACGATAGGTTTTTTACTGATAACGGCGCATAGTCAACATCGATACTGTGATTCTGAGCGAAGCCGTTGACGATTTTTTTTGCGCTTAGCTCGGGGCAATTATCAACCACGACTATTTTAACAGTTACATTATCGGGCAATTTCTGAGCCGCTATGCTCTCCAAGCAAGCTTTGAGCTGAGGTCGTTTATAGGTACAAACACAAACGCTGACTAAAACCGGTTTGAGACCGTTTTCTGCAGTTTTAGACATGCCACCAAGACCTAAATAAACTCATCGCTTTGTCGGGCTCGAGACCGCCGGCGCTTTTCGGGACGATAGTGCGCGAACGTTGCACTGACTAAGAGTACCAGCGTTGTCCACATAATGTTTTGGTAATACAAAAGAAAGCTTTCTGTCAAGTTTGAAATGAGAAAAGCAATGAACAAATAATGAACAAAAATGTAACGAAAACTTAATCGTGAAAGGTGTAGAGCCGCGAACAATAAAAATACACTAAACAGCGCTACGCCTACAAAACCAGCGCTCAGCAAAAGATCGATAAACCCGTTGTGACCTGTATTTATGGTTTCTATAAACCCACCGCCGTAAACTTGATTTACCGAATTGGAGCCAACATCCCAGAATGATGAGAAACCATACCCCAACAACGGTTGCTCCCAAATATACGGTGCCAGAAAGTTCCAGATCTCCCCACGACCGGTAAACATTTCAGGATCGTTTTTACCGAGCGCAAAATACATCGAGATTCCAACGCTTCCAAACAGTGTTAAGACCATAATTATTGTTCGTGCTATCGGAATACGGTAAAAAAGACTAAACACAACAAAGATGCCGATTGCGCCCATACTCGTTCTAGATTCTGAACTGAGCAATATAGCAGCACTAATCAAACTGAAAATCAGAAACAAAGGATTTTTTCGCATAATAGCAAGCGATATAAAAACCATAGTTGCAACCCCGTACTGATGGCCCGTTACGTTTTTGTTGCGGTGATAACCAGTAAATCCTCCCTGCTCTGTGAAACCAGTTCCTAGCGCAAAATACAGCCCGATATCAATCACTAATGCCGTTAAAAATGCTAAGCCCACCGTTAGTAACAAGCGCTGTTGATCATGCAGCGCATAAGCTAGAAACGCTAAGCTCGATAAAAAAATTATCTGGGACCCTGAGCGAGTAATGGTGATGTTCGTGTACTCAGATACACTAATTCCTGCCATCATCATTAGCCCGGTTAAAATGATAAACAAGAACGGGGCGGGTTTTTTGACCATTAGCTTTCGTGCAGTGCCGTCAGACAGGAACAACAACGCTGCTATAACAAAAAAGAGCGGTATCAATATCTTGTTGATTTTGCCATCAGAATTTCCATCCTCCACAAACACAAATTCCGAACTGTCGCTCGTCGCGCTTTCAAGTAATACCTGTGGGTCAATCTCGAAGATTTTCATCGAGTACAAAAGCAGGACAAACAAAACCAAATAGGGAAATTTTGACTGTGATTGCATTATAGTGTGACTCAGTTGGCACCAGGGTTAGGTGCAGATCCGTTTGTAAGGTCGAGCGAGAAACCGTAACGTGTATCATGTTATCCCAAAGCGTTTAGGATTACAGTTGTAGGCACTGCGAAAAGACTAAGTTGAGACCGATGCCGATACACCAAATTACAACAAACATTTCAGCGCCTGCTATTTACATTTATATACCATTGGCGCTTTGACCTACCGTATGACCGTAGAAATTGAACCGCCAAAAAATGGACAAATTCAAAAGGTTAGTATTGTAATACCAACCTACAACCGAGCGACATCTCTCGGAAAAACTTTGCATGCACTAAACAGTGTTTTGGTCCCCAAGAACATCGCTTTGCAGGTGGTCATCGTCATGGACGGTTGCACTGATAATTCAAACGAAGTTATTGAACATTGGCGATCTGAATTCAAACACACAGCAGTTGCTATTCGCACCAATGGGTTAGGAGCGGGTGGTGCTCGCAACGCAGGTCTTAGTTGTGCCAGTGGTACTCTCGTAGGCTTCATCGACGATGATGTCATTCCAGATGCAACATGGCTTGAAATTCACTTGAGAAGCCACCTATCTTCTAGCGAACCACTGGTGACTATTGGTGCGATGTCACTGCCACTGGATGTGCGTTTGCCCCCGTGGAATGAGTGGGAGGTTCAGTCGTTGTACAAACGCTATAAAGAGCTCGAATCTGGTGATATTCAGGCAGAGTCAACAGATTTATACACTGCGAACGCAATGATACCTCGGGAAGCCCTTGAAAATATAGGTGGTTTCGATGAGTCCCTGCGACGAGCAGAAGATGTCGATTTAGGCCTGCGACTGGCCGCTATCGGCCTAAATTTTCAATTTTTAGCCGATGCGAGCGTTGCGCATTATCCAATCCGTACACTTCAAAACTGGAAAAATATTCCGGTGGCTTACGCTCAATCGCATTTTGAGATGCAAACTGGGCAACAAGACGAAGATATGAGTCAGCTCGGTTCACCACAATTGGATAAAATGAATCCAATCACAAAATTAGCGGTTCGAATGTTCGCGCGAAAAAAAATCACCTCTACCGTCTATTGCTTTTTTGCTCAGGCTTTAGGCTCATTAGCCTATGCAGTTCGTTTACGTTCGCTAAGCTATGCTGCGTTCAGTTCCATTTATAACGTACTTTATTTTGGCACATTGCACCGAATTCAAGCGCAACACCAGCTGCATAACTTACCCGGCAATGGGTAACCCTTTCACCATCAATTACTCCTAACAAAATTCCTTTGAAACGATTCTTCCAATTTTTGGTCAGTACCTCTCGCGCTTCAATGTTGCTTGTGCTTGCACTGAGTGTTGGTGCGGGGTTAAGTAGTGCCCTGCTTATTGCCTTAATCGGTAATTTGTTCACTAATCTAGAGTCTGGCGTTCCCCTGCTTTGGGTTTTAGTAATCTTTATTCTGGTTTTGGCGCTAACAGCATTTGAACTTTTATCCAAGAAAACGCTGTTAAAGCATAGCGAATCAATTGCTCACCAAATGCGATTAGATTTCGCGCGTTGGCGCATTGCCCAACCACTTGAAAAAGTAGAACCAAAAGGAACTGCAGCTCCTCTGGCGACCTATTCGGAAGACATAAAACGCATCACAATGGCACTGGAGTACATACCCGAAGTGTGCGTGAGCCTAACAGCTATTTGTGGTGCGGCTGCTTATTTATTTTACGTATCGGCACCGGTAATATTGTTCGCAGCGTTAGCAGTGTTGCCAGCGGCTTGGGTATTTATGAAGATTCAAGTCAATGTGCGTAATTCGTTGATGAAAATGCTAACCGCTCGAGATCACAGCAACACGTTATTTCGCTCTATGCTGTCGGGCGAGAAAGAGCTGAAGCTCGATCCAGTGCGAGCAGATGCCATATTGAATGATCACCTAGCCAATTCCAGTGAGGATTTGTCCAAACACGCTGAAAGCTTGGCGTTGATGTATAACTTTGGCAACCTCTGGACTCAACTTTGTTACTTCATGGCGATAGTGGTCATTCTCGTTTTGCTGGCAACGGGTGTGATTGACGGACATGTTGTTGCTCCGTATGTATTAGTAGCTTTGTTTCTTCGAAGCTACATATATCGATTTATGGCAGGTATACCTCACTGGACAGCTGCTGGAGCAGTCTTGGCAAACTTTGCTGCGGAGGGCTACGTGTTTGCGGATAACAAAAAACATTTAACAGCATCAACTTTTCATCAGATGCCGACCAGATCGCCGGATTCACCACTGAAAATTGACATAGAAGACGTGTGTTATGAGTATGTCAGCGAGCGCGACACGGCGTTGTTCACTGCGGGCCCTTTTAACCTGCAGCTGGAAAAACCCGAAATTATTTTCGTCACTGGCCAAAATGGGATTGGCAAATCCACATTTTTGAAAATCCTTTGTGGCCTGTATCCTGCCAAGTATGGGCGTATCCTGTGCGACGGCGAGGTTGTTTCAATGGATAATCTCGCTGAATATCGTACGATTTTCTCGGCCCTATTTACCGTACCACATGTGTTTCCCGAAGTACCCATCAGCGTGCCCTCCTCTCCCGCAGCCAGGCGTCGATTTGATCACTATTTACAAGAGCTAGAGTTGGACGGTAAGGTCCAGCCTGAGCGCAGCTCATATGTATCTGAGCTATCTCACGGACAGATAAAACGTCTGGCATTGCTAACGACACTAATGGATGACAGGCGGGTAGTCATTTTCGACGAATGGGCAGAGAATCAAGACCCTGCGTTTAAGAAAGTTTTCTATTATCAAATTCTTCCAGAGCTTAGAGCGGCAGGCAAGATCGTTGTTGCAGTAACGCATGAGTCGAACTATTTCGACGCAGCAGACAGAATTTATACACTAAGATCTTCTTGACTATAATTGCCACACCGTTGTAGTGAGTTATCTGTCACAAACCCCCTAGTTGTATCGGCAACAGGCGTACGACTCTTTCGATAAATGCCGTTCTTCATCACGAATACTACATACAACTCCACCTGTGTTTTCCGACGTTCCTACAAGTGTGGCTTCCTAGACAGAAAACCAACTTAGATTTGATTAACATCCATGGCTAGAAGCTTTTTGCCACCTGTTTCCCAGGCGCAAAGCGCGTCAGACAGGATGGTTATGGCAGAAGTCTAAGGGACAATTTTTTTCATCGCAGCTAAGATGGTTCACACACTGAGACCTCAATGATAGATGTAACAGCGCAGGTTTATAGGTCTATTTCACACGAGCTGACTGGTATAACCCGACAAGGGCGTTTCGCACTTTTACTGGCTAGCTGTCTTCCTCAGGGCACGATGGTACGCACCCGACGGCTTCTTATGCGCTGGTACGGCATTCGCTTTGGTCATCAAAGTGTTTTTCAGGATGTTCCTAAATTTTGCACGTTACACAGTAATGGTGAGCTGATAGTAGGAGATCGCTGCTTCGTGAATGTGCACTGCACTTTTGATTTGACCGCCAGCATTTTCATTGGCAACCATGTCAACATTGGGTGGGGAGTTCAGTTTATAACTTCAGGACACACGATTGGGGACGCGTCTCGCCGTGCTGGTGAACCGTTTGGCAAGGTAATAACAATACAAGATGGTAGCTGGATTGGTGCTGGTGCCACCATAATGCCTGGTGTTACGGTCGGACAAGGAGCGATTGTTGCCGCAGGCTCTGTTGTAACCAAAGATGTTGCAGCAAATTCGTCGGTTGCTGGGGTGCCTGCAAAACCCTTGAAGTCGTTGGGGGTAGATTGATAACTCTGCAACCCAAGCTGCATTCATTACAATACCTGCGATTCATTGCAGCTATCGCTGTAGTTTACAGTCATGCTGTCCAACAACATGACGCCTACAGTGCATGGTTACCATACTATGGCGATGTAGGTGTTGATATTTTCTTTGTGATATCCGGGTTTATTATTGTCTGGACTACCACCGATACAGATACGCCTCTAAAGTTTTTTGCCAGACGTGTAAACAGAATAGTTCCTCTTTACTGGTTTTTCACACTATTGATGGCGGTTTTGTTTTTGTTAATGCCGTTAATTTTCCGCGATACCCATCTTGAATTTGGCGCACTGCTGAAAAGCCTGTTTTTTATCCCGTATTGGAACTCTGGAAATACCGATAAGGTGTGGCCGCTGGTCATACCGGGTTGGTCTTTGAATTACGAGATGTATTTTTATCTCATTTTTGCAATCTCACTTTGGTTGCCATCAAAGTTTCGAGTACTTTGCACAGGTGCTTTTATTATCAGTATTTATATAGTTGCCAATTTAGCGCCAACAGGATCCGCAATTCAGGACTTCATGAAGCAGTCCATTATTCTAGAGTTTATCTTTGGAATGTCGCTTGCTCTTGTCTTTAAAAATCTGCCACATCCATCGAGATTATTCGGCCGAAATTTAATAGCGCTTGGGGTACTAATTCTGGTTCTGCAACCCATGCTTCTGAACGTGCCTATGCCTAGGGTGGTTCAGTTTGGTGTGGCAGCTGTTGTGATCGTTGCGGGTGCGCTGTACTACTCGTTTGGTAAAAATCGATTAGGGTTGCTTCTTGGAGATTCGTCCTATGCCTTATATTTGTCGCACGGGTTTGTGCTTGGTGGTTTGCGCGTCGTACTACCTACTAGCCATGATGCAACACCGCTTGCAGCATGGACCTATCTAATTGTTGCCATGCTCACTTGTGTTGTCGCCGGTATATTTGTACACCTTGTCGTTGATAATTGGCTGTTGCGACGGGAACGAATTAGCTGGTTGCGCAAAGGCGTCTACTGGCGCAGACCGATCAGTGAATTCCGGAGTTAGGTGGGACTAGAAAAACAAATCGATAAGTCAGCCAAACTCTAACCTCTGTTAAGGCGCGTAACCGTTTTCCCAGATGCACTTGTGCCTTTAAATCGCTCCATCGTGGCTTCACCTGCAGCCGAAATTCCGTCTCGCGCGATAACCTTCCTGAGCGTCATCAACAGAATCTTTGCATCAAGCCAGAACGAGCGATTTTCCACATACCAGACATCTAGTTCGAACTTGCGCTCCCAAGATAGAGCGTTACGACCATTGATCTGTGCCCAGCCTGTAATTCCGGGGCGAACCTCATGCCGGCGCCTTTGAGTTTGATCGTACAGTGGCAAGTATTCAACTAACAAAGGTCGCGGCCCAACCAGGCTCATGTCTCCCTTCAATACGCACCATAAAGTTGGCAGTTCGTCGAGACTACTTGCTCTTAAAGTTCGCCCAAAACGTGTGAGTCGCTCAGCATCGGATAATTGCTCCCCATCGGGCGTTTGCTCGTTTGTCATAGACCGGAATTTGATTAGCTCAAATAATTGGTCGTCCTTGCCCACGCGAGTCTGACGGAAGAATACCGGTTTACCTAACCATCGGCTCACCATAATTGCAAGGATTGCAATAACTGGTGCCAGCACCACAAGCATGATAGCGGCAAGCACGACGTCAAAGAGACGCTTCACACCGCATCCCCTGTAACGTTTGTTTGACGACCTTCCCGCTCACTATCGATGACCGCAGATACCCCTCGGATGGCGTCGCAGGTTGCATCTATATGCGAAGCTTCTAGAGTTGGATGAACCAGGAACATCATGCTAGTTTCTCCCAGACGACGAGCAACCGGCAGCCTTTCTTTTGGTCGAAAATCTGTATCGTCGAACGCCCGTTCCAGGTAAATCTCCGAGCATGTTCCAGGATACACAGGCACTCCAAATGCAGCTATCACTTGGATAACTCGGTCACGGTCCCACCCTGCAGGCAGCGCGTCTAGTTTTATAAACACGTAAGCCTTATAGGCTGCATGCTCAATATGATCTGGCAAATGTGGCACGCGCAGCCAATCCTGCTCGCGACAGACACTCCAAATTTGTTCAGCATTTGCGATTCGACATGCTCTCCACTCGGGCATGCGAGCAAGCTGCAGCCGACCTAATACTCCTTGAATTTCTGTCATCCGCCAGTTGGTACCGAATGACTCATGCAACCAACGATACCCTGGCGGGTGAGTACGCTCGTAGACCGCCTCCCAGGACTTGCCATGGTCCTTGTATGCCCACATTTCAGACCAAAGCTCGCGGTCGTTCACCGTTAACATTCCTCCCTCGCCGCCGGTTGTCATGATTTTATCCTGGCAGAAGGACCACACGCCTATATCGCCGATTGAGCCAACCGACCGGTCCCGATAACGCGCCCCATGCGCCTGAGCGCAATCCTCGATTACCTTGAGGCCATGCTTGGCTGCCAGTGCCATGATCGGGCCCATGTCCGCAGGCATTCCTGCAAGATGCACTACAATGACGGCTTTAGTCTCTGGTGTGAGCACCGCAGCGATGGTGTCCGCGGAGAGGTTTTGTGAATCTTCGTCTATATCGGCAAACACTGGCCGTGCGCCCGCTGTAACAACGCATGACACTGATGCAATAAAACTACGAGGCGTGACGATGACATCGTCACCGGGCCCGATGCCTAGCCCTCGCAGGGCGAGATCAAGAGCGAGGGTACCGTTTGACAGCGCAATGGCGTACGAGGTACCAGCCCAGAGTGCGAATTCAGTCTCAAAATCACGGGTCTCTGTACCCGTCCAGTAGTTCACACGGTTTGATAGCAATACACGGCTGACAGCATCTGTGTCTTCCGCAGCGAAGGACGGCCATGGAGGAAATTGGGTGTCGAGCACTTTTTGGTAATCTCAGCAGGAGTGAATAGATTAAGAAAGTAGAGTAGCAGCCTTAAGTGACTACGTCCCAGATCAGCTGCACATTCTGAATACGAGTTATTAACCATCGCCAATTAGATGGTGTCATTACGCTCTTATGCATACATCACTATGCAGTAGAACCACCGTCCACTGTGAAAATGGCGCCAGCCGTCGATGCGGCTTGAGGGCTGAGTAGATACAAAACCACCTCTGCAACCGATAACAGAGAGGTCAACTCCCCGGTCGCACTGCGACGACGAATTTGTTCAAGTTGTTTTTCGCTAATTGAAGCCGTCATGTTTGACTCCATGAACCCGGGTGCCACAAGGTTGACAGTAATACCATTTTTTCCCAGTTCTCTGGCCAATGAACGGGTGAAGCCTTCAAGAGCCGCTTTGCTCGCTCCGTAAACTGACAATCCAGAATAACCGGTCGAGCCAATAATCGAACCTATATTGACAATGCGTCCTTTGACATTGTGCAGCAACATGTTTCGTGAAACAAATTTTGTCAGCAATATCGGCGCTTGAACATTTACATTTAGAATTTGGCTAATGTCATTGTGGTGCATTGTGCCGAGCACACCGTCAATTCCAATCGCCGCGTTGTTTATTAAGCCGTAGATAGATTTGTTAAAACGATTAGTTGCCAAGGCTTGGATGTCTTTAGACAATTTATAAATGCCATCCAACTCATTAAAGTCATATTGCAGAAAACCTAATCGGTCACTTGCGATGTTTTGCAGCTCTATAGTTTCAGTCCGAGATACAACAATCACACAATAACCAGCATCAAGCAGCTGTTGCACAATTGCCAACCCTAACCCTCTAGCACCACCGGTCACGACAATTAATTCGTTCATTGTCTTAGAAATTTTCCAGTTGAAGTATGCTCAATGGCCTCAACAAATTGATACGAGAATGGACGTTCGTGCTTTTTCAATTTTTCCTCGGCTACCCGCATCAATGAATGTTTAGTGACTTCAATGTTACAAGTTCCATTGGCAACAATATCTGCAGCTACGAGCTGTCCAACAATGGAACTCTTGATGCCATAAACTCGAACCAGATTGATATCGGGTAGTGTTCGCAATACGCTTTCCACGTATTCTGGATAAACCTTGTTGCCCCCAACATTTATCACACCACTTGCACGGCCAAGAAACAGAACTCGATCACCATCGACTTGTACAGTGTCTCCGGTATCGACAAATCCATCTGAATCCACAAATTTATCGCATTCTCCAACGTATGCACCATTAACGAATGGATTGTGAATCAACAGAGTTTGTCTTTCGATACGCAGTTTAATACCGTTAGGTGTGCCGTCGAGATAGCTTACTGGGAATCCGGCGCGACCATCTGCTACTGAAAACCCTGCACCCGCCTCCGTCGATGCGTAAATATGTCTTACTTTGGCGTGACTGAATGCAGCTGAAAGTGCATGGAGTATATGATCGTCGGCTATTTCACCACCTAAGGTAATTGAGCGCAAGTTAAGAGAAGAACAGTTGGAGGACATAAGTAGTTTGCGCCATAACGATGGCGTCGCGGAAAGCGCATTAACATTTTCTTGTGCAAATAGTTCAATCTGTTTTTCTAGCGGGCTGGCAAGGTCTGGAAATATTATAGAACTACCGCCGAGCAGAGCTTGTAGTAGCACCTGAAGTCCGGCAAATCGATACGGGTCGTATAGTTCGCCCCAGATATATTCCCCGCCCTCACCGACCTTGATAGTACGGGCAAGCGAATTAAACGAATGCGCAACCTGTTTTGGAATAGATGTAGTACCTGAAGTACACAAAACCCAAGCAGTTTGATTACTTTCTTTAGATTCGTAACGCTTGAATAATTGATCAGGCTCGATGGCTTGGCTTCTTTGCACATCATCTGAAACAAATACGTATTCTCCCAAGCTACTCAATCGCCTTAGTACTTCACTTCTTTGTGTATCAGGCGAAATCAATACAAGGTTCTGGACCTTGCCATCAAGAGCAACCAATGTTGCTACAAGAAGAATGGGATCTGAGATTGAAACAGCAATTGATGACGGTAGCGGCGTATTGCCGGTCAATTCCATACCAACTACCGCAGCTAGAGATGTGCGGCGCTTCCAGGTAACAATCTGCGCCTTTGTTACATCAACAGTTGCCAGAACTTCCTTTAACGTCATCAGTTAGTTCGGTTGATGCTCAGCGTAGAAATCAATCAATTGAATTAAAGTAGACGGATAATACGGTGCATCAGATAGCACGAATGGATCGTATCCCAACTTGCTCTCAAGTGAGGCGACCAACATGGCAAAACCAAGCGAATCCAAACCAGATTCCAACAAGATCGCTTCATCAACCAAGGGCTTAACTAATGAAATATTTTGCGAGGTGGCAATCTCGCACATTGCATCTCGCACAGTCTGCGCAATGTATTCGTGGGATATGTTCGTACTGTTTAATGCATTTTTCTGTAACACTGGCTCTTCCTTGTAATCAATGGCAGCTCGTTAGTGAGAATTCGAAACGCTGGTGCTGTGCTTCGATACATGAACGACCGTCTACCATCACCATAACCGCAATTGACTAATGTTAACAAGCATCAAATAGGTTTTATTTAGCCCATTTGGGTGATTAACTGCCCTAACCAATTTATTAGTTTACTACCTAACCAACTGATAGTATTGACTATTTTTAAATTTCACTAATACCTACATCATACGCCTTCAGCGCTTGGCATTGATTTAGAAATCCAGAATAGTTCCGTACTTAATAACTGGGGCAATATCAAACTAGAGTGGGTAAGCTGGACAAAAAGGACAGTCGTGCGTTTGTCGGTACCCTTACCAAGCTCGTTGTCTGGTCATAGCAACCAATTTTAGTTCGACATAAACAACTGCAAGTCAGGTTCTACGAACTGATGCCACCCATTTGTTTTAGCGCTGTTGGGTGACACGGCATTCTATAAAGCTCGATCATCCATAATCGGCGGCAATGGTCCACTAAGCTTTACTTCTTGTTAATTCCAGAATCGATAATCAGATAACAACTGTATGGGTGATCGCTAAATTCCAGATTGGCACGGAATACGCAATTGTTAACAATCTATTTTAAGTTGTTACAATACATTACGTTGTTCTACAAATTAAAGACAAAGCAAAAAACACGATGAGTCACTTCGGACAAGGAGCCTCCCGCATCACCTTTCTTGGACCAAAAAGGCCACACCTGTGAAACGCCTCAATATCGTTTTATACGGCGGCGGTGGCGTTGCAATTGATGCTGCTCGCTACATCCAGGATATCGATCAAACGCTTGGTCACAATGCTTCTATTGTCGTTTCAGATTTAATCGATGAAAACAATGGACGACTTGAAGAGCTGTGCGAGTTAGTAGGGTATTCAATAAAGGGCCATTCCGAACTTTCTACCATAGAGAATCCAGAACAAAAACGTTTTGTTGTCACTCTTGGCCATTCACCAATAAGACATCAAGTTTTCAGTGATTTGAAAAGTAAAGGATTGAAATTTTATTCCATCGTCCATCCACGTGCTGATATAGCCATTAACGCCAGTATTGGACAGGGTTGCATAATTGCTCCCTTTTCACTTATAAATGCTTATACCACCGTTGGAGATAATGTACTTATCAATGTACGTTCAACAATAGGGCATGATTCTACAATCGGAGACTCCAGCATATTGTCACCACATGTGGTGATCAGCGGTGCGGTTACTTGCGGGAAATCGGTTTTTCTGGGCGCTGGTGCAATTGTTAATCCCGGCTTAACTGTTCGGGAATTTTCAAAATTGGCGTCAGGGGCAGTTGTTAGTTCTAACGTTGACGCAGGCTGCTTGGCTTACGGAAACCCAGCATCTGCAAAAAAACTGTTTGATGCAAAAAACGGTAATTCCATCTTTGCACAGGAAACGTAATTTGTGTCAGCAGCCACTTAAAGCTTGCTTTTGGATATGGGCTTTGCAGGTGTACCTACCACGGTCTGGTAGTCGATAATGTCGTTGACCACAGTAGCACCCGCTCCAACAATAACATCAGAACCAATTGTTGTACCATCGATTACGCAAGAGCCAATGCCAATGAAGGACCGCTGACCAACGGTTACCCTACCCGCAAGAGCTGACGCAGGAGCTATATGAACCGCATCACCAAGAATACAATCGTGATCAACACCCGCTCCAGTATTTACAATTACACCCCTACCAGTGACAACTCCTGTATTGATTACGGCGCCAGCCATAACCGTTGTACCCTCACCCAGTAAGACGTCTGGAGCAACCACGGCGTTTGGGTGTACCACAGAAACTATGGCCACATTCTGTTTGCTCAGCTTTTGAATTATGTTGAGTCTTTCTGAATTATTACCTATTGCAACCAATACATATTTTTCAATCGTTGCTATATCATCAAAAAGTTGCGCTAGGGTCCCAATGACATTGACTCTGCCGTCAAGAAGCTCAAGGCCTTTATTGTCATCATAGAATTCAACATCACTCCAGCCTACGCAGCGCGCCGCATCAGCCACTACGCGACCGTGATCTCCTGCGCCAACCACGGTTAAGGTTTCTGCAATTAGTCGATTTTTGTAGATCATGTCGCACTAATGCTCAAATTGGACGGTACACCTGCTTGCTGAGGTACAACGACAGTTGACAGTATTTCCAATCACCATATCCTAATAAAGATTCGCGGAATCGACCGCAGATTAACATGAGTCTACCAAAATGCTATTCAGTCGGCAGCATACCTGACACCAATCTAACTGCGGTAGTATAAATGCAGCGCAGCACGGCTGTGCAGCCAATGAGCTTCACTCAATATCATCAATTATCAAACCAGACGATTGATCGAATGTGCAATCGCTGTGTTCACTGCTCTGCCGTGACGATCTGGGTTGAGGTACTTCATCGGAGAGACACCATTTCATTTCAGCTCAAGGTGTACTGCTGGTATTGATCGTAAGCGTCGGGGTTGCTTAGAGGTCAGGCACCAACGGCATCTCCCAAGGCATAAGTGTTCCGTAGTTTGAAGGCTTAGTTTTGG
>JAYJMJ010125734.1:0-17944 GCA_036873875.1 Laminaria ephemera | reverse complement strand
CGAGACACCATGAACCGTGAGGAGAACGCTTCCCAACACCGACAACCCTGCGTCCCCACTGGGGCACTTCCTTGACACGGACTTGATAATGAGAATTAATGAGAGAACTACAACAACATCAATATTTAGGCATCACGACCCACGCTGTCGAGGACTCGGGGGAGCTGAGCACAACAACCTGTCACAGTCAGTCAATGCTATCAAGGCTACCGTCACAGAGCTTGTTTTCGTTCTACGCACCAGAGCAATTATTGCTGAGGATGCAGGCTGCAGGCCAATGACAATGACTGCATCTTGACTACATTATCGTAACTACTGCAGAACCTTCTATTTCGCACGGGTTTCAACACACTCTGCAATGGATGGTGTTCACAATACGGGGATAGGGCGTACGACGGTGTACCACCTAATCCCCCGGTCCCCCGATCTCCTCTCTCCAATTTGTTAGAACGCAAATAAAATATTATGGAAACCCGTGGGCAATGAAAGAGGACATATTAACGTGTACCAGGTACCCATTAAACAGTACGTGTGCCACGGGGAGGCTCCCATCGATTCAAGAAGAACCTGGCACCCGAGGCTGAGGTATGAATGAGCAGTAGTACTGGTTTTCTGTTTGTGGTGGGTGGCGAACACTTGTTGTACGAGTAAGCTCTCACATGGTGCGATGACGCGATGATGTGATGATAGTGTGGGTATTGTTGTGCTCAGGATTGCTCAGTCGACGACAGACAGTGGTATATACAACGAAAACAAGGTATGTGATGACGGCATCAGTGGCATTGGCTACATCTCATTAGGCTCAGCTTCTCCAAGTCGACGACAGCGAGCGTCGTGATCATCCGTAGATACTTATATGTATGTCTACGTACACAAGTGCTTTTGCTTGCGGTAATGTGTACTACTGCGTTCAACGCCGCCGACAGCCACTGCCGACTTGTCATGTGGTGCGCCTACTCATATTGCTTTGGGTGTCGCTACTCTTAATAGGACAGGAAGATTACCGTAGTACCTGCTACAGTAGTACTTTGTTTTCTATATCCATACTAGAACAGTGGTAGTAGTGATGATTTTTCAGACCGCGTGAAATGTCCATCATAACTGCATTAGGCAAGGCTGGCCGCCGGCACTCCCACACACCAACCACTTTACTACAGTCGGGTGTCCCACGTGCATTGTTCGAGTGATGATGTACGAGTATCAGTGTCATGTATCATACTATTTCGATTCGACCTTAGTGGTTACGAGGTTAACCCACTAGACAATCGGGGACGCTAGAGGGGGATAAGGGACGTGCCTGGTACGCAGCAGCACCAGCAGTTTACATGTCTCGATGCTGGTGTTCGGCGAGCTCGAGGAAAGATGCTCGTACTCCGTGGGTGTGCTTTGTGCGTTGTTGGAGTAATAGTGTACGAGTATCAGTCTCATAATATCTCGATCCGTCAGCTGTGAGTTCGACGGGTTGAGTGGTCGATACTGATTTTTACTATGTGTGTTTCTGGTACGCAGCAGCACCAACAGTTTATTTGTCTCGAACCGGCCAAGGGTAAGAACACGAGTATCGAGTATGCCAAACAGATCCCACACCACACACACCCTGCATGCATGCTGGTGTTCGGGGAGCTCAAGGAGAGAAGGGCTACGATACTCGTACTCCCGGAGCATAGGTGAAGGGGCGGGTGTGCGACACGACACAAGAAATATACAATACAAAACCGAGGACCGCTGGTTTGGTGTACGAGTCAAAAAGTCAAGACCGCAAAATTTGATCGAAGGTTTCGTTGACATCGATTTACGAAGCCACCGGTAACGTCAGCTGCACTGCTCATCGCTGCACGAGCTGCACACAGTAGCTGCGAACAGAGGCAGCAATAGATGGAGAACCACTACCTTGGTCCACGCACTGTAGTGATATGTCGGCCGGCGCCCTGCTGTAAGGATCATATTCCGCACCTATCTCATCATGCACTACATTGTCGTGGAAAAGTTACCCTCTGCCTAGAGAAGAGATCAATCTACTCTCTCCAGTCTCCAGGAAGTGCAGCAGAGTCCCTCCACACACACAGAACGGCGGGAACTACATCCAATGGAAATGCTGAGCTAGTCTAGACGGCCCCTTCCATGCTACCGCTTTGCTGCTTGAGTGCCCTGTGGGTTGCAGGCTCAGCACCACCAGACACACACCCCTCTAGTGTTGCGTTTCTTTTTTCTTTGTTTTCACCGGCTTTGGTAGAGAGTAAAAATGCATGCATCGAGGGAAATTTTTTCCGAGCACCCCTGGAATGTTAGAGCCCCCCTCATCCCGTGCAACCCCCACTCAAATCGAGCTTCCTCTACGAACTCTTGACGACTTGACATGAAACCGGCGGCAGAATCTTCTCCCTATCTTTCCCGTCGATCCAACCCCGGGCTCATCGCAATCAGTTCGGTGTCCGTCGCGCATTGTGCATTCCAAC
Source organism: Laminaria ephemera (assembly GCA_036873875.1). Taxonomy (NCBI): domain Eukaryota; class Phaeophyceae; order Laminariales; family Laminariaceae; genus Laminaria; species Laminaria ephemera. The sequence continues at coordinate 15,488 of JAYJMJ010125734.1, read as the reverse complement.
CCGGCGACAGACATACATACACATGTAAGTTTTGAAAAAAAAACAATATCGGCACCCTCAAACTATTTTTTTTGTTGGTTTACCATTTACTTCCTGACGTGTGCTACTCCTACCCACTGCTGTGCATGCGCGACCAATTAGGACGAGGATTTATTGAATCCTCGGGAGCGCGCTCTCTCGGGTTCAAAATCCTCATTTTGATACCTGGTATTATTTTTAAGGTAAATTTGGACATTTGGCGACATTGATGGAGAGGTTCCGGTAGAATATCCCGATGGACGCAAATGTAGGGGCCGTTCGTTTATTAGCATGGCTACCAAACGGTCCTCATATGTCCGTCAGGAGCTGTACACACCCCGGGTATTACTTCCAAGTATTTCTATGGTCACATCTGGCCAGTCACACCCTACCACCACCGAGTATTTTAGTAGTATTCGTACAGCAGTGGTACGAGGATGTGTACGTCGCTACCACTAGCCCTTATACCCTGTACCTAACAGTTGGCCGTGCCTGGTAGTATGCCGCATCCATACTTGCTGCTGCGCTGTACGAGTACGCGTACGAGTACTGGTACTGCTGTGACGTAAAAATGGCATAAGGGCAATAGAATGTACGACTCGTAGCATCACGGAAACTTGGGTTATATATTTCTTCGGTTGACGATAGTACTTTTCACACTGTAATAAGAGGTACGAGTACTTAAATTAAAAGGTACGAGTACTTAAATAAAACCCGCGGTATCTCAGGGTGCTCAACAGCGTGCCCAAATTACTGCATTTGTCCCGATACGTCAAAGGTTTCCTTTCCTGGTATTATTCTGCTGTTCTCGTACTTCTGTGGTGCACTGCTGCATCGAAAACTATGTGTCTATCAAGTATGATACCAGGTATGATATATCGATACGTTTGGAAAAAAAGCAGCACGAAGTATACGATGAGTTTCGAAGTAAAGCAACACGAAGTATGAGTCTATATTACACACGCACCAAGCGGTATACGTGCATAGCCACTACATGTGATGCATCTTTTTAAAACGGCTTCAGGCGGCCACATTGATAATATCGGGTGCCACAAACAAACACACTGCGACTTGCACTTCAAGACGTCCAAAGCAGGCCCGATTTGACACACACAGCTAATTAACACGACTTCTGTCGGCGAACGCACAGGGCTCATCCCATCTCTCACATATCAAGCATGTGGCAAGCAGGCGCACGCTTCCCCTACGATATGTTATTCTTTCTTTATTTATCTGCAACAAATAAATATAGTTAACATCAATGGCGCGTAATCGTAGTGTATGCGGCGCCTTTGACCTATTTTTCCCAGACGAAGGTTTTGGTACATACCTTACCTCCGTTTTCAATGCCTAACTTACGCCTTTTGTAATGCTTCTGTTTCACGCTGTCCTGTGCTACCGATGCCAAGTTCAACGTGGTCCGGAACTAACGCTATACACCGGACTCACTACAAACCGTGTATGGCGACATCCACATGTCTTTCTTTATCTTCCGGCTGTCGCATGTTGTGTATAGAATCCGATCAGTGGAAGGTATTTCCAAAGCCCCCACCCGCCTCACCAAGGCAACACCGTACCAGAGCCTTGTGCGGGTCAAACCACCAACACCCGACTTGGCCCAGGCGCCCTACCTAATGTTTACTATATGTAAGAATATATCTTCTCGTGTTCTGCTGCCATTATATTTCTCAACCGAATATAGAGTCGTAAAGCGTCGGAGGAGGAAGTTACCCACGAGCGGGTCCCAGCCAAAACAATTCTAGAAGAAGAGTCGTACCCTCTTCGTCTCAGAAAGAACGAGCGTCAACCATGTACAGTTCTCTGCTATTCTGACGTTTTACCCAAGGTCAAGATTTGTTGCCCCCTATGTATCAGTTAACCGTAAACCGCATGCGCCTTCGCTCAACCTGTCGTGCTGCACCCGGAAGCGAATCCGGGACAACGTGGAAGCATACCTAACAATAGCAAAAGGCAAACGACTAAATGGTAGATCCGTCACGAGTTAGATTGATGCACGCGCATACAAGTCTACGAGAGAGTGCACACGTCTAATCGGATTGGCAGCTATCCCGAATATTTGTCGAATGTATGAAAAGTCGAGTGTCCGGGTTCACAGTATACGTGCTACCGCATCACTGTGACAGGGGCGTCATGTTCCTCGGGCGAGCTTTGAACGTTGCGGCGCAGTTTAAATTGGACGGGCGTTTTTAAACGGCGTCAACGGCATTGTCAAACGTCTGGTTTTCCCGCGTCTGTTTACCGCTGCCGCGTTATCTAGTCCAGGACAGCATTAAACACATCCCAACATATACATGGTTTCCCCTTCCAGAAAGTCGAGTCTGCCTTGTGAAGTTGGCAAAGTATTTATTCCACACGACCCTGACATTTGAGGCCAAAACCGTTTTCACGGACGTCAGGTGTGCTCAAGACGGCCAAGAACGCCTACGAAGGGGTTACCAGTCATATTTGGATGTCTTGAGACTTTTCGCCGCCAGACCCATTGACAAGAATGCGTCGCTGCGTTATCGAACACTGCAAAATATTTGCGTCCTTCAATGCCGAGGGCTGCAAGACTGCGACATTCTGCAAGCTACATGCCAAAGACGGCATGGTGAACGTCTGCACTAAACGATGCTCACATGACTCCTGCACGGTGCATCCAAGCTTTAACGTCGAGGGGAGCAAGACGGCGATGTACTGCAAGGAACATGCTGAGGACGGCATGTTGAACGTCTGCACGAAATGTTGCTCACATGACTCCTGCACGAAGTACGCGTCCTTTAATGTCCAGGGAGAGAAGAAAGTTGTGTACTGCAGGCAACATGCTCAGGACGGCATGATAAACGTGCGCTGCAGCCGATGCTCACATGACTCGTGCATGGAATTTCCGTGCTACAATGTGGAGGGCAGCAAGACGCCGGCGTATTGCAAGCAACATGCCGAGGACGGGATGATTGACGTCCGCAGCACGCGTTGTGCACACGCCACATTCCTAAGATGTCGGTACTACAATGTACTTGGCAGTAAGACGGCGTTGTTCTGCAAGCAACATTCCCAGGTCGGCATGGTCGACGTGTGCAAGAAGTATTGCGCACATGACAAATGCACGAAATGGCCATCGTTTAATGTCGAAGGCAGCAAGAAGACGGTTTACTGCAAGCAGCATGCGGAAGACGGAATGGTGAACGTTCGCACCAGGCGTTGTTCACGTGATTCTGTCACAAGAGAGCCCGCAAGGGACGTACCAACACTTGTCGGGACGAACGCATTCACCCGGCACCAGACCGATATTGTTGATGGCTCGGTGATGAGCTCTGAATCACCATGTCAGGTGGTCGGCCGTCGAACACGATCGAGGTTAGAACTCGACTGGAAGAAGGCTTCACAATGCGCCGATCAAAGCTCTTTCCGGGGGAAGGTCGCCGAAACAGCGGGGATCGGTACCAGTATGGAAACATGCCGCAACACCTCAACTCATCGTGCCTTGCAGGGGGGCCTCGTCGACAAAACTGTCGGAATGGTCACTAAATGCTCCCGTGGGGGTAGTCCGCGTACCTTGGTCTTCTTACAGGACCAACATTATACTGGGAAACCCATCAAGACCGAAATGGAGCTGGTCTTCGATTTTAAAAGATCGAGGTGTCAGTGCCATCAGCAGTCTTGGTGTTGTCCTCGTCCGACGATATATTTCGGTAGGAGCGGGGGGGTGGATGGCGTAATCACTCGGTGTTTGCCTTAGTTGTTTGACCACTTATTACTGTTGACTGTTGACCGTTCTTTTTCGAAACGAAGGGCTACAGTAGGAGGATTTGCTTTTGTGTGTGTTTAATTTTAGGCGACTTAGAACGACGTTGTCTTGTTTGAACATAACGACAAAATGTAGTCTCGTCTGTTTTTGGGGTTAGTGGCCTAAACTCGGTACACACTGAAAACGTGGCCATTCTTCTCACCGTAGACTAGGCGGTCCGCTGTCTAGTATCTTTATGGAGAACTACTAGCAAGTTCAGGCGGGTCCATGCTCAATATTGTTCCAACCTTCAAAATTGAGATCGTAATGTAAAACGTTTTCGAAAACTTCAACCTTCAGAATACGAAGTAGATTCATATTGGGGCGTTTGTGTGGAGGTTGTTAAGCGTGCCGGGTGACCAATGTCCACCAACCTGTTCTATTCGTTGTGCATCAATCGATGCGGATGGTTTTGTGGAAACGTCGTACAGGATTGTTTTGGTGTCGAATGCCGACTGATCGCACGCACAGGCTGGTAGTTTTTCTTTATGCGGTATATTTTTTTTAATTGGTAGTGCCCTGAGCGGGGGCGTAGCCTAATCCGGCGAAAATCACTTCGGCTGGAGTATTCCCTCGGTGGGCAAACATAACTACTTGGTGGAACTATCTGACAGTGTTGGGGATTGTGGAGATAAATTTCAAAGACTATCCTTTATTTCCGTACCGTCAGGTTTGATTGTCTGTACCGTCTTAATGTACCAGTAGGGGAATCGTAGTGGCGGTTGTTCAATCGGCCGTCGTTTCGTGACCGGCTTCAAGGGAGGTAGAGGCGGTTACTAAAGCGGCGACGACAGCCACAACCAAAAACGGAGGTTCTGCAATATTTAACCCCCTCCACTCTGTGCTGCCCTCTCCATTCTCGCGGGGGCAGAAAGAGGACAAAAGCATAGTGAAAAACCCTATCGGAAAAAAAGGTGGAAGAAAGAGGGGCCGCGGATAGCCGTGGTTTTCTCCCTTTCGCTCTCCCCCGATCACTTGCCCCCTTCTTAGCGGCAGTATTGCACAGAACGGTCTCAATTCTGCATATTAAGAAAAGCGCAAACTTGACGTAACATAACCCCCCCCTCGCCCACGTCCAACTGAAAGCTTACACCCCAACCACCACTCCCTGTAGACGCTAACCCTACCACCACTATTGGCCGGGATGTCAAACAACGATTAGATCAGATCCTACTGTGCACTTTTCACAGGCACACCGCGGCCACATCCGTTTCCCCTCATGTCTAAGCTGCCCAGTTCTACATGCGTCTGACCGGTGCTCCCCTGGGGATACATGGCATGCCCCCCCCCGCCCGCCCACCCCTTCTCTCCCGGCGGAGGGTGCGCCCCCTTTACCGCGCCTTCTTGTCTACTGTTGCCGCAGTGAAAACAGTGCTGAGGCCCCCGGGGTGGGCAGTGGGGCTTCTTCAGGTTCTGTTAGGCAGCGTCAACCTCCACACCCCTACCGCCGCCAAAGGCCAACATCTCTTCAGCCCCAGCCGTCACACCAGCACCGCCAGCGGCATCCCCTCCTTCCCCATCTGCATTGCCGCCCATGCCAGCCCCAGAACGACTTCGTGGAACAGGAGCGGGGATTACGTAACCGAAAAATCTATCAAAATCCTCGCCTCCTTCACGTTCCTGTAGACTAGTACGCAATGCCGCATTCTGTTGACATAGAGACATCATAGTAAGATTAGCGTTGGAGCGCGCTTTGTATTTTTCCAAATATCACATCAGCTGTTTGGAGGTTTTACGGTATACAGGTTCCAACTCCACCCGACCAGACTCAATCTTGGCACAGTGCTCATTCCACCAGAATGCCCACTTATCAAAGGTGATGCGTTGGCGGTTCTGAAACCTCCCCATCCTATCTCCTGAAACAATAAGGATGGTGTTGATTTCGCTGGCAAACTTAAAAATCTCCAGCACAGTGCTCACCGGCGAACACGGCATACCGGCATTCATCATGCTGGCGTACTTCTTGGCGGAGTGCGTGAGTGGCGGGAGGGGCACGTCGTTCTGCGCCACCTTTTTCTCGCCGAGAACTCCCACCGGCCCATCACCCCCAGCACCAGGTCCCCACGAATACTGAGAGAGGCCGCTCCTTTCACCAGTGTCTTCCGCGTCAAGCGCAGAGACCCATTCAGGAAACAGCGGGCTGACTGGGGACCAGTTAGTCGTGTCGCGTTGGATGATCTGAAACTTGAACTGGTCGCAGCACGCTCCAACCTCCTTCGTCAGTTCGCGGTTCTTCACGGCCATTCTCACTGTCCAGAGAGGGTTAAACTAAAGCAAACTTGAGTGGGCCAGCGCAGGAGAAGCGCAGTACGACGATAGCATCCTGCGGAAGTAACTGTGACACCCCTTTGAAGAAGGACAAACACACGCAGCAGGGGGGAACAAAATATACCCCGCCGACCGTCAAGCTGAGGAGATAACTGAATGTGTTACGCAAGCACTGCAACAGACAAAACCGTAAGGTGCAGTTAACGGCATGCAATATGAGCAACGGGCCATGATATAAATCCAATATCATACCTGTATACTGCTGTTGTACCTGGCAGTGAGAATCAAGCAACGCAAAATGCACAGACCAAACCTCTGCGCTGTTTGTTCCTCTGACACAGCGACGAGGTGTGATCCCCGCTGCATTTTTCACCGTTGTGTAGTACACCGCCACGCTGGCACGGTCGCGTAGGCAGTCAGCTTGGATATGCTTGCCGAACAAGTTGATGGCGTCCAGTGCGTTAGGTCGAAGGAGAATTTCTCCCGATTTGGCATCGATCACGTCCCAGAACTCGTCAATCACTGAATTGAAGCGCTTCAATAAACGTTCCCGCTCGGGCACCAACCGCAGACAATTCCGCAAAAAATACGCCCAGTTCTTTTCTCTGTACTCTGCCACCTATTCCGATGACATGCCTTGCGCTCGAAGAGCATTTCCTACCTGCAGCTGCCGGCATCAGCATGAGCGTATTGCATACGATGCATGATCCACAGACCCGTTTTTCGACGAGAGTTAGAGTTTCTTCGTATCACTGATCCGACCAATGTCTAGGCGACGTCACCAAAACTTGTCTCCTTGATGTCTTCCAGATTAACGATAAAGCGAGCGCCTCTCAATGGAGCCATGAAGGGCTTGAAAGCGCCGTGGTTCCTCTTCACCAGGCGCGAGGTACATTGAAGCGCGTGAAATATATCCAAGCGAACCTTGAGCACGCGCATGCCATCCGCCTGAGACAGTTGGGCAAGTTTCAAGTTTCAAGTTTGAACTTGGGACGCATACTACGATAGAGGTGGATGATATCATTGTTTTCTGACGCTCCCCACTACATGAGATCTGTACTTCACCCACAAATTGGTTTTGAGTAATCAAAAAGTGCAACCCGATGAGCAGGCCCATAGCCTAGGTATACAATCAAATCATATTGCAAAACAAGAATGACGGCTCGACGAATTTGGGTTAAGGAGCCTCGTCATTCAGAAACAAAAACGCCGAAATGTTCTACCTGTATCGTAGCACGCGTCTAGGCTACAGACAGTACACAGTACAATCCATCAGAACAGAGTGGAACATTAACCACGACATTACCGCCGAGCCTACTGAAGAAAACAACGTAAAACATCTGTTACCTTTACATCACTCACATTACCCTTCTCGACAATACTATCGCTCTCGTCTCCGGATCATAAGTGGCAAGCGAGGCTATTGTGACCAACATCAAAGTCATATCTGTCGTCATCGTCATCTTCGCTCTCGTCCAAGTCCGCATCACGTTACAAGCACCACAAACGAACAAGTTTAAAGTAGGCACGTGATACCATCAGGAATAAAACGAACAATGCAATGAGACCAAAAGGCAGGGCGCCAGACATTTCAGTTCCATGTCTCCACAGAAGAGGGGTGAGACCTTAAGTCGGCGTCGCCGTCGTAAGCGGCACTTGCATTCGGGTTGGCAGACGGTGTCGATGTCGCAGGGGGGGAGATCCAATCCGCCACGAGGCAAACATGGGCAACGTCCCACTTAAAAAGCTTGCCGCTATCGCTATCGAAGACGTCCTTCATCGTCGCAAGAACCCCACCCGCGGAGGCAGGAGGTGCCCCCTTGTGTGCAGCGTACGCAGCAGGTTTGAACGATTCGCTCTCTTTGACTACGACGCGCTTCTGGCGGCCCGTTTGCCGTGAGTGAGGACGCCACCGAAGCAAAGCTTCAGCGGCAGTCTCATCGTCCTGTACTTCCCCATCACCAACACAACTGACGTGGTGGCTTCGGTTGAGTCGCACCTAGAATTGCATCGTAAAATACATCGGGGTTTGGGGGTTAGGCCTTGCTTGGTCACTTGCGATGCCTATGTGCCTCGTGCGTTTTTTTTGGGATAATGCAAGAAACAAGGGGTTGACTTATATATATGGTACCCACTTTACACTCGCACCTGTGTTCTCGTCGGCAACGTAACCGGATCCGGGCTGCGTATGGGATCCTTCAGTCTCTCGAACTCCAGACACACGTGAACGGACGCTAAAGCATCCAGGCAGGCATACTCCACCTGTGACGGTGCCGTAAGGATGATAAAAAGTAGGCATCATTAGCACACCACCTACAAGACGATTCAAGGGCATGGCGCCAACAATAAAAAAGGCGAAAAAACAGATCGAAAAAATACTACGAATAGGACTCACACAGAGCTACCAATATCACCTCTGGCGGCGATAGGGGAGAACTCCAGCGTGACAAGCGGATGGTCGGACTTTGGGCAACTCTTTGAAAAACAGCGAAGACACCATACCCGCCAGCGAAAGAGACGGCATATCTACCCAACACGCTTTCGCACGAGTCCGTACGTCCACGGGGTTCCCGACTTTGACCCCGTAGTCCCGCTCCCAATACGTCGCGTCCATATTGATATTGATGCCGACCTGGAGATGAGCGGTAGCGACAGACTCCACAACGTACAAAACGCATGCGCACATACTTTCTTCCATTGCATTCAATTTGAAACCAGTCATCTTCAACCCTCTGAGATATTGATTCGTACCTCTGTGATGGAATCCTTCTCTATAAGTTGTCGCAGAGCGGTCGGGAAGTCGTCCTTGGTCGTTTGGTTGTTTCCGCATTGAAGCTGAAAGCAGTAAGCGGTGCAATCAGGAAGCGAATAGTTGAACAGTTGAGACCGGGCGCGGTGTCATGCCACCCAGCGACGGTTCCCACTCGCAGTCCAGACCCAAAACGCTCTCCTTGCGGCCACGGGCGCGAAAACGGTTAGCGACTGCCAACGGCACGGCGGAGGCATCTTGCATATGCCAAACATACCCGCCTGTCCTGCCCAAGGGGAAGGACAGCTTTGGCAAAGTTTCCTCTTCAGCACCTATGTCATCGTCATCAGCAGCATCGTAAAAGCAGACGCCAGTCTCGACAGTATCTCCCTTAACATCGTACGCAGCGGCTTTCGATCCTCGCAACATTCATGTGCAATAAAGAAAAAATGGCACAGATTATATATCCCGCGTATGTCGACTAGATACACGCACACTCACGAGGAAAGGCGCGGAAAAGCACAACATGGATAACGAACATGTATCCACGGCAATCGGCATGACATATATTGTACCCGTGCAGAATATAACAGGGAGTTCGAAACCATGGCCGACGAAGAGTTTGACGAACATCATCTTGAGGTCGTTCTTGAGATCATACACTGATGCAATCTTCAAGGCTTTCGAAAATACAACCTACAAAACGGAAATATACGGCGGAGGAAGATGTGCGCGGAAAGGGTGTACGTGAGATCTTGCGAGAGAGGCTGGGGCAAGCACGGAAGGGTAAATCGACGAGTTAGCTACCGTTGAAAAAACATGAAAAATGCGGCAGTAGTTTCACGGCCAAATTTTACCCACCTGGCCGTACTCGTTCATGATCGTGAACATTCCGTACACAGGTCTGGCGCGCATCCCATCTAGCACTGTAGCTAATTGGATGAACATGGCGTACTTGAAGGAAGCATCGCCGACCATCAAACGGCCGTCTACCAATTGACGACGACGCTGCATATATTCTTCACGTGTCCACACGCGTCCGTCAACCTGCCAGGGCAATATTTCGATATTTCGAGAAGAACATCTTAATTCAGTTTCTCAGCACATACACTGGTGAAGGCATGTCGTACACTAGATCATTATGTCGTTACTTACGGTGATGTTTCGAGTCAACTTCGGGCTGCCACATTATCGAAATAAGACTAGTACGGTCAACAAAGTACAGACATACTGGCAGTATCTTCTCCAGACCAGTAAAACTGCACTCTCATAGAACCACTTGTCCCAGATGTCTTCCATACAGTGGTCCGCTGGATGTTAGCTGTTGAAACCCAAAGGGCTTCCATCGAGCCCAAGCGTTGGGATCTCGCCGCCCTCAGCATCCTGCCCATAAATCTCCTTCAGTTAGGCTATACCTCGGTTAGCCAACGACACGTAAGAACGGAATCGTTTCAGGTACGTTGCTGAGTACGCCTTCTCAAGAGACTTCGAAGTCGCCAAAAAACCTTTGCCCTTGAAGAGGTCGTCTGCCATGCGGTTAACTGGGTTGTGTCATACAGCCACTTTCTTGGTCAGAACAACCGGAAACATTAAAGGCACATAGTCGTCCATCCTGGCAAAACCGTCAGAATCCCATGCATTGAACGTGGCAGTTTTACACTCATCTTTCTTTGTCTGGTTGGCGTCGCTGCACTGCCTGCAATATTACTTGCTACCACGAAGATCGAGCGCGAAGAACTAGTGACGAGCGATACTTGAATGGAGTATGCACATGAAATAAAACAAAGTATGCAGACTGCGGTTAATTAAACCCTTCGGGGTTTCAGAGGGAAAAGAGTCGAAAAAAAGCGACGATTTTACAACGTCGGCCATACCATCCAACCCGGGCTGCTGGGGCAGGGTATCATACGTGGAATATATCCGAACGCCAACGCAAGGAGTTGCATGACACACGTGCTGCATCATGGATACTACGTAATAACTGTATCTCGCCCTCACACCATATAATACCACACTTTAAATATTTTTGTCGCTATACCTGGGGATCCCAAAGGGTTTATTTGCGAGACCATACTATAAGCGGAGAACAACCACGCAAGTCACAGAAGCTACAGCAGGGCAGGCAGTCGATCTTGAACCCGATCATGTAGCAAACATCGCCCAAAATGACTCGGCGTGGCTCCGCATTCCACCCGTCCGGCTGCGCATGCCCACCACAGTGAGGACAGGGGATGTGGTCGATCTCGTCCCAGATGTACTCAGGCACCCATACGAACACCTTGACGTAGAAGGGGTCCGGGGATGGTAGACCTGGTACAGAGTCAGGAACATAGATGATCTGTCGCTGCGGTTTCGAATGCTGCTGCTACCTCCCTTGCGAGCGGGGTATCCGACGTCTGGACCCGACCAAACGAAACAAACTACCCGGTACAGATGATTAGGTAACCACGATTTCGACTCTGGTGCCTTCTAACAAGTGCGTGCCGATCAGCAAAAAATACATGATCGCCAGATAGATGTGTACCAGGCACGCTTAAAAGACGATTGGCACATAGTCCAAACGAATGGACAGTACCTGGTAGAACACACTACGTACACACCACCAAAAAATACAATCACGCACATTATGAGTGGACGACAAGTACAATGCAAGCATCCTGCTCCCTGCTGCGCGAGCGTCTAGCGACAGCTACGTATGATACGATGTACCAAGAGTACTTGGAACGTATCAGGTACCAGGTATCATATACCCTGGTACCTGGTACGTATCATCTTAATAATATACGGGGGGGAAAACCGTGTTGATACGTACGTACAGTACAAGCAGTAAAATGCAGGACAGCAAATAAGAAAAAGGGGAATACGCCAGGCAGGCTGATACTCACAAGTCAATAAGAAATCCGGGAGCCGTTATACAGAAGTTAGTGTAGACTGCACCCTCTCCCAAACAAGAAACCCAGCCTGAGATACAGTAGCATTTATGTTTCTTTTTATGTGTCCTGTACCTGGTACTGTCCAAGACACCAATGATATGGAAAACCCTCGGGTCCTTGCGAAACCGTCGTAACAGATGGTCGGAATGACAAACAGGGCAATAAGAAAGGCAGGCTGATATTTACAGGAATGCAAGAAATCCGTGAGCCGTTATATGCTGACATTAGTGTAGAACGCACCCTCTCTCACATAAGAAACCCAGCCTGGGTCAGGATTTCAGATTCTTATCACGACGTGTCCTGTGATGTACTCGTAATGTTATTACACTACAGTACTGTTAAACCCATTCCACGCCAGCTAGGTAGGCCACAATAGAGCCATTCACCTCCGGCCTTTTGAGGAGAAGGTAGAGGAGCGTGTGTCCATCCGTCATGGTAAGGAAACTCCTACATCCGCTTGACCGTCCCATTCTCATGCTTCCTGATTGCGTTGCACCTTGCTCCTGATCGCCTCGATGAATCGACGCTGCGGCAATGGCACTCTCAAGTTGCTGCGGCTGCTGCTACTGCTGCTGCTGCTGGTGCTGCTGGTGCTGGTGCTGGTGCTGGTGCTGGTGCTGGTGCTGGTGCTGCTGGTGCTGCTGCCGCTGAGAGGTAAAGTTGAATTTTGCTGCGGTACGCTGCCTTTAGCGGATGAACCACCGCTGCCTCCAACGCCGCCACCACCATCACGATCTCCTCCACTGCTGCAGCTACCACCACCACGATCCCCGCCACTAATGTTGCCTCCACTGCTGTCTCTGCTGCTGCCTCCACTGCTGCTGTTGCGCGCTTGGAAATGGTGCGGTGGAACTCGGAGATCGCGCGTTGTCGCTCGGCGACGGAGAGCTGGCACTCGGTGACCACATACCGGGATACCCGGCGTGTTTCTGACTGCTTCATCTGCCGAGGCGGTCCAGGCGTTTCGTCCTGGCTTTTTCGCGTCAGCCTTGCTCTTACCACCCTTTGGATGCCCTCGCTTGGCGACAACGGTCACGCCTTGCACAGCGTTGCGCCTGGGCGTCCCGGGTGTACCCGCTGGTAGTGCTCGACGGGTCTTTTAACCTACCTGACAGGGGTAGGGGTCCCCGACGGTCTAGTGGGTTAACCGCGTAACCACTAAGGTCAATGTCGCGGGTTCGAGCCCCCCCGAGTGCATCCTCGTACTCGTACGGACTTTTTCTTGTGCTAAAAATTGACTTGCGGAAAGCGCGAGAGCGTGAGCTAGCATAATTCAATGAAAATCGACGAGCGTTGGGAATGCTGAAAACCCTCTGCGCGATAAAAATGAAGGCACGTACCGGGGGGGAGAAGGGACGACACCTGTTTGAGACCACGGCTTGGCCAGAAGCTGGAAAGTACAAGTGAGATTTAAAAAAAAAAAAAACGATAACTCTTCAGCAGAGCTGGTGTCTCTCTCGAGGCTGAAGCATTAGCGCGGACTCTGGGTGTATGCCGTGTGTGCAGGATGCAGGATGCCGATGGGTGAGTATGATACTCGTATCATAGATACGATACCTACGAGAAGACTAAACGAGTATAATAGTCAACGTATACGGCACAGGACACCCACCTAAGAAACAGAAATACTGGTGGTCTTATTTGAGAGCGGGTGCTTTCCACACAAATATCAGTATGGCTCCCGCGTTTCTTATTTTCCTGTGTAAATATCAGCCTGGCCTTCTTATCACCGTTTCTTTTGGTATTGGTTAGGGGCGCCCTTGTCCTGTGTCCTGTACTGCTGAAGGTACATCGGTACAAATAACGCAAGAACACACACTTTTTTTGCCAAAGTCTGAACGAAGTTCCCAACACCAGACACAGACCCCAAACAAGAATACAGAGAAGTGGTCTCGCTACAGCAGTGGTGCTGGTTGATGAGTTCCGGTTGCCCGCTATAGTGCCTGTGAAATCGTTATTAATAGTAGATGGGAGCAACCGGTACTGCTATGCAGTCGAAGTCACGGTACAGTATACGGAGTACTGCCGGCTGCCGCTATAGTGCCGGAGTTTCAGGCTGGCACATAACGGCACTACAGAGGGAGAACTGCCGTACAGCAGCATCGTGTTATCGTTGCTGGCAAACTCAAAAATACAAAATACCCAAGGGACGGCAGTTTAGGCCTGTGACGGACGGCCGTCTAGGCCTATTACTAGTTTTAGTATAGGATCTCATATATTGTGACTGACGGGGCCCAAACTGACAAACTTTCTTTGAAAAAACTTATTTTTGAAAAAAAGGGCCGACTTTGTGATTTTTCCAGCCTTTTTCCCGCCTATACTACCACCATACATAGAGCTATATATACAGCGAGCATTTAAATAAACAACGGGTCGGTGATCATATATTCCCAATACTGAAACCAAGAGAGAGGGAGAACACGAGAACAAGAAAGAGACAAAGGGACCTATTAATAGGACAGGGAGGGAAAGCAACGAAGAAAAGACACCACGGTTGCGCACCACGGTTGTGCAAGCAACCACGACAACCCACCGCGAGAGAGACAGAGACAGCAGGCAACCATAGCCCAGCAACATACCTAGCGTACTCGGCAGCAACCCCTTCTTACCTGTGTTCCCGATGATGATGTACTTGAACAGCAGGGTAGGCATGGTGCTTCTGTACCCTTGTGACCCAACAGCTGAGCTATCTCAAAGCCCAAGGCACTTGCTCCTTCGCCAAAGTCCTCCAGCCACAGCAATCAAAACTCGAAAGAACAAAAACCTCCGAGAGATCCAGCGCCAAGGGGACCCTGCAGGCTGGCCCCACCGAGGGGGAGTTATGCTCAGCCCGTCCCAGGCACGAGTTGGATCTGCACTCGGGGACGCCGGCCTCCAGCAAACCCAGGGAGCGAAAAAATGCAACAGGTAAAACTTCAGCCGAGCGAAAAAAAAACGAAAAGCGCAGACCTGACAAAAACTCGAATCAGGACACGTGCGGTGTGGACTGCGTGCGGTCTGCTGCGAGGGTATGGCCTCGATATCGGCGTTGGTGTTGGCTCTGCTTTGTGCTGTCGGTGCAGAGAGGTGGAGAGGGACTGCTTCTCTAGTTGAGGTGGAGACAGAGCTAGCTGAGAGGCTGACCTGCACGGAGATCGAGCACGCCAGAAAGTTGGTTTGTGCGCCAAAATCGATACGCCTCCCCAATATCTAGAACCCCCCCAAAATATACCGACTGTTAGAGCATTTTGGGGGGCTCGTATGCGCGTATGAGTATATATTCCTCTGTGTGCTCACGGACGGATATGATATGATGTGATACGCTATTTATTTTATTCGTACGCAGGGCTATGCGCTACAGGCGTGCTCCCACGCTAGCACGGTATCCTCTAGCGCCGAGCCCCAGTCTAGTGCAGAGGAAATTGCGTGCGTGTTCTCGTCCTACCGAGAATCAGGTACCACCGTCTTGTCACTCACTATTTATAGTCTTATTTAACACAAGGGCTCCGCTCCGCGGGCGGCGTATACAAGGGCTCCGCTCCGCGGGCGGCTGACGCCGCCCGCTTATCTCGCGCAATGAAGGATACAACGAAATGTAAAGGGGGCAGAAAGAAGAGGCCCATGATTTGGTGCAACTAGCGACTTGACAATGCCAAGGGCTACTTGTGCAGAGCTGATGATTGCCCTGTGCTGTGCTGTGCGCTTGCTGGCGATGTCATTTTCTGATCGGCAGTTCGGGTGTAATTTGCGAAAA
>JAYJMJ010125307.1:0-17957 GCA_036873875.1 Laminaria ephemera | reverse complement strand
CTGAAGCATCAATTATTGGTATTAATATTGATTATGCCAGCTTTCGGTAAAACGGGAGGAGGGAAAGGACGAATGAAAACTACGTACTACAGTGCATGGTATGTATGAAAAACCTACCCTTTTTGCCGTTTACCTCTATCCTTAGTTTCGTTCTGAAATATGCGTCTGATTTTCTTTGTAGAATTTTCTTGCTTCACCGTGGCGCTACCGCCGTGAGGGCGGGAGTGCCGCTTTTTCCCTAGTATATGATACACGTGCTCGAAAAGAAACCTAATTTAGAGCTAAAGAAACTACTCCAAAATATGAGACCGTGGAGTCCGGCACAGCAACATGTGCACCATGTTCTTTATTACCAGGTAGTTTGTATTACAGAGGACCATACGTACTGCAGCAGTACCAGGTAGTACAGCGTGCTGACTGCAGCACAAAAAGTATTCCTACGGATGCTATACAACACAGCCATATAATGCTCTAAAGCATTTGCTTACGTAGCAGTAAGGCAATACAGCAAAATGTACTAGATGTTTCGTATGTGCTTGTACATTGCATACTCTTACTAAAGTTGCTGCAAAGCAACGGCGAAACTCAAAAACATGCCGACATGAAGTCTGGAACAAGGTGTGCACCATATGCTTTGTATGGGTTTGCATGACAGAACGTAATACGTACCACAGACCACAGTAGACGTACTACAAAGTAGTGCAACAAGTACTCGTATGATACGAATGCTATCAACAACGAAGCCAGTGAAAAAGAATGATAGAAAACACAAACGGTACAGAAAAGCAAGGTGGAAAATACAGTACGTAGTAAGAAGGAACAAGCTAGTGTTGTTGAGGGTTCCCACTGGCTCCCTGGTGAAATGCTGTGTTGTTGCTGCTGGTGTTGCTGGTGCTGGGCTTCAAATGCTGGTCTTCATGTCGTGTTGTCGTGTAGAATCGTAGAAGAAAAACAGGACCGATGTACGCCGAGCAGATACTAGTCATGGCTTGTGAGGCTGATAATGATGATGACGATTATCGACGTAAACCTGATCAGGAGCCTTGTGATCATGTCCTCTCGTAGTCGTCGCTCCTTAGTACTGCTCGTAGCAAGCAGCTTGTTTTGGTCGTTTCCCAGTGATTTTAGTCCTGGGTTCTGTTGTGAAATTGTTTTGACAATCCCCAAATCCCCTGTTTTTCAACATTATTTTCATGTCTAATTACATCATTTTGCAGTTATCCCCTCCCCCACTTAATCCAACTTCATAAGCATTCTGGATCTGTCGCCAATCACTCATCAGTTCGATATTGGATCTAACTTACTATGTATAAAGTTTGGCTCTAAGGGTTCAACCGGCACTTTCGAAATTCTGTCCCCGATCGGTCACGAATTCGGTACTTGGTGTGCCTTCATATATGGGGCTCTGTCGCACCAACCCTGACCGGTCTGGTCGGGCAAATCGTGCCGTTACACGTCGCAACGTATCACCTGTCCGTCTATTTTCATCTGCTCCTGTCACGTCCACATCCTCCGCTAGCTGTCATAGCTGTCGAGCTACCTCTCCATCCATCGCGACCTAGATCAGGTGGGGATACGTCTTTCTAATTTTCTCTCCTTCTTGCTGCGGTCACGACAGCAGCCCCGGGCTGTTGTAGCCGTCCAGCCATCTCTCTGTCCATCATCATGTATCTATCTATAGCGACCGAACATAGTGGCTATACGGGGCCCAATCGTGTGTGTGCGGTACGTGTCCTGATTACGTGGCGAGACACACAGCAGCACAGCATTGTGGGGCTCGAGCGCATGCACGAGAAATAATAATGTGCATGACCGACCAAGGGCTCTAGGTTACTTTCCATGTTTTCATGATAATACCGGTACATACTACTTGCACTTAATTTTAAGATTTTAAAATTAATTGCAAGTCACAGGTCACAATATATTTTCAGCGAAGGCGTGGCAAGGCCGAGATCGACACATCAGATCATCATACATACGAATGCGAGTGAGTATGGTGGGGAACATGCATGGATTGATTCGGAAGAGAATTGTGCATCACCGTGCTGCGTAGACCCTTGCTTGGTTACTTTTCGTGTTTTCATACCGGTACATATTATTATACTGAAATTGAAATTTTGGATTCGCACGCCACACAGCAGCACAGCAGCACGTCACTATTTCCGGAACAATTTTCAAGTCTACAGCTGAGACGTGGCGAGGCTGAGATCGATAGAGTATCCGTCATGTTTGCGAACAACAACAACACGGACCGGGCGGGGCGGCGGGGAGTGGGGTGGGCCTTAGCCCCGCCCCGCACCCCGCCAAGCTGACAAGCCCGCGTGTGCGTTCCAGCCGTGACAACAACGCGGGTGCATGCCCATGAGAGCCTGTTCGACTCCTCCTGGGGTGATTTCATTCTGCCAGACTGGGTATAGATTCGCACGAAGCCAACAAACATACAGGAGAAGGAGGTCCAGATAGATCCGCATGGTGATGTATACCAGTATGTCGTTGGTACCGCTACGCAGTCTTTGTGATACATCATGATGCATACGAGTGTCCGTCACATTTAGTTGCAAACAGCACAGGTCCGGGCTGGGCGGCGGGGCGCGGGGTGAGGCGCAGCCCCACCTCACGTCCCGCCCAGCTGACAAGCCCTCGTGCGCGTGCCAACGATGGTCTCGGCGACTCCGTACATACATTTATTGACTTATTGACGGAATGCATTCAAATTTGTACATACGAAGCCAAGTGACGTACTCTGTAGTCTATGCCAATTAATTGCAGCAGGAGACGGCTATTAATAGCTATCATACTCAGCAGCAGCAGCAGCAGTAGAGAAGCCTCACTGGGACCCGCGTGCAGAGCAACTCCGCTGGACGCCGTAAGCAATCGGAAAATGCGGTGCAATCAAAACTTGCGCCCCCGATTGAGGAAGGCACCAAAACAATGATGAACTCCCCATTTCTGGCTTTTTTGGCCCAAGTTCTCGGCAAGCTCGCACAAGCGGTGTTCACGTTTTGGTAAGGATCTCACGAACTACGTAACTGGTACGAACTCTGCTGGAGATCCCCGTGGGTATCTGCATGATGAAGCCTGTTGCGTGAAATGGCAGACGGCGATGAATCCCCGTCTGGTTCTGGAAAATGGTGTGAAATTCTCAAAAATTGCCGTTATTTACTGGGATGGAATATGCTGATTATCTGCTGGTGGAAGATTGTTGATGTCTCCCAGCTCAAAGCTAAAGGGTGTTTAAAGGTAAACTCCATGGCTGTAGACGTGTAGATGTTGCTAGATTCGTAGTCGCCGTAGTCGTAGCATCTGCTGTAGCAATCGGCGCCACGATGATACGACGCCTATGCCTTGTCGAGGCGGTAATAATGCTTTGATTGTCGTCCAAGCAGTAGACGGCTTACAACACGACGTAGCTTCAGCAGTAGCAGAAGTATTAGTAGTAGAGTTGGCTGATGGGCTCGGTGCAGCTGTGTGCACCCATCGCCGTTGGTGCCTTGTAGTCGATGGTGGTGCTCGCTTCAGCACTGCTGTTGAAGTAGATGTAGTCATAATGTTGGTCACGACGGCAGTAATGGCGATTGCCATATTTTGTTCTCTCGCGATTGGACTATGCACGATTTGCAATCGTGTTGGTTCGTTTGGGACATCAGGTTACAACAACAAGAATTATTGCGTGTAAGACGTGCTGAATTCCTAATCGGGGTAATGCTTGCGAAGACATATTGAACTCGATGACCTGGCTGTTTCCCGTTGAGCGGATCATTACAGCTGTGCACACGTTGTGACGCCCCTTTACTATCATCAAATACCCGTTAAGCATGATAGGTTTAAGAGAGTTTTTCCGAGTTTGACTACGCGCCTCGTGAAAGTAGTTGCTGGAAGTTAACGTCCCCTTTCTCCGAGACTGACGGGGTGCTTGTAGCGTCAAGCCGTGGAAGGAGATTCAGTAGAAGAATGCCCTGTTTGGGCTGGAGGCCAGCCCCATGACATTAGGCTGAGTAGCCGATTTGTCAACGACCATGCTGCACGTTACAGCTCGTTTAGGTCTTCTCTTCATATTCTTTAATTTTCATGAGGACAAATACCAGCACGCACTTCGTGCTAGGTGGTAGCTTCAAGAAACGGTTTCAACGACTACTTCGCGCGTATGGTAGCGTGAAACCGGACTCCTTACCAGCCAAACGCTTGATAGCGCCATCAGACTGTTACCTGCTTCACGCGTGGAGCGTAAAGGTAGTCTCCCCTCTCTTACATTCCTGATGTACTTGACGTAGACTCGATTCTTTTTGTGTCGAGGCTGATCTTGATTTCTGGAGAAATTTCCAAAATTTACTCCGCACTTTAAGAAAGTGGAGATCCTTCCTCGTATTCCTTAGAACCGCTCGACGGACTCAGCGGGACGCCGTTGAGTGGAGTCAGTGTATGTGTGGACGAAAAGCTGAGGCTTATAACCGTTTGGAACGAAGTACATAACCTTTTGGGATGATGCGTGTCGATGCTTTGTCTCTGTAATTTGACCTGCCGAGGTTGGCACCTAGTTTCTGTGAAGATCACTTTTGAAGAAGTAACATACTTTGGAAAGTGGCGCGTCTAGGCCAAAAGTGAAAACCAAATAAAATAAGAGACATAGGAAGGGAGAAGAAAGGGATGAAAAGGAGAAAAAAGGAGTGAAAATAAGCGATTTAGGTAGGGCTGACAGTCACTTCATTACCACGGAACAATGCCCATGCTACGGGTAGATGTACTCTACGTGGTGTTGTACTGACTGACAGTCCGTTTTGCAGTAACGTTGTCGGTGCTGTTTCCTGCAACGTTCCCTGATACTTGTGGTGGTTAGCTCGTTACTCTGTGCTACTAATACGATCAACTTCCTTGTAAAAGTGAGTTGAAAACAGTACTGCTGTGAGAAGGAACAACCGCTAGTCTCACCGCATATTGTATTTCCCCGCTTCTCGAAAAAGACACCCGTTGTACTCATGTGTAGTGACTGCGAATCAACTAGATGACAGTGGACTGCAAAGGTCATATTCCAAAAGGCGTAAACTGAATCCTCTAGCTACTAGCCGCGCTCTCAATCACTACCTTGCAGGTATCGTTTGACTTTCACGTGTCGAACCACATGGGCGACACGACTCTTCCGGATTTTTAGCTCTTACGCAACTACGAATGTTCCCGCCCATTGGAGCCCAGAGTACTCCTGAATCGCTTTAACCCAGTTTGCAGAGTACGGTGAGTACATTGCCTCTTGGTACGTGGTGGGCTCTGAACACTCACCCGCAGGGCAGATTGGCAGGGGAGGAGGGGTGTTGGGCTGGCGCTGGTTAAACAAAGAGTGGTCAGCTGGCCCCGCGGCAGTCGTTGCCTGGCGGTACGCTCTTGTCCACGAACGTGTCCGCCCCGATTGTAGAAGCTCGTCGCCCAGGGGACTCTCGTCGACCTGAAGGTTTCTGCCCCCTGTGGAGATGACGGCGACATCACCCCCGGCGGCAGCAGCCACATATGTTGCGCCGATGCATTAACTGGAGTCGTCACCGGCGTCATCACTGGTGGCACCATCCGTGGCTCCGGCGCCGTGACCGGCATCATCACCTTTTCTTCCGGCAGTACCGGTGGCATCGGCGGCACGTATAGGACATTCAGGTCGGCGCCTCAAGCCTCCGGTAGGTCATATGGTTTATCGCCCCATTATCGGCTGTCCAACCTTCACTGGCTGTACCTGAACTACCGCTCTGACCACTCACTGAAAACGCATGGCCCATCGGCGAAGACTGTGCAGTCAGGAGATGAGACGGCTCGGCGGTGAGCGGGAAATGCCTCGGCTGTTGCTGTTGTTGCTGTTGTTGCTGTTGCTGCTGTTGCTCAAAGTCCTGTCGTTGTTGATGTACCTCGTACCGCTGCTGCCCCTGCTGCTGCAGGTACTGCTGCTACCCGTGCCGCTGTTGCTGCTGTTGCTGTTGTAACTGCTGTACCTCGTACTGCTGCTGTCCATGCTACAGCTGGTGCTGTTGTTGTTGGTACCTCTGTATCCCGTACTGTTGCTGCCGCTGCTGCTACTGGTGCTGTTGGTAATGGCGTACCTCGTACTGCTGTAGCCGTTGCTGCTCGAGTTGCTGCTTTTGCTCGTGATATTGCTTTTGCTGCTGTGCCTCCGGTTGGGGAACGGGAGTGGGGTTTGCGAGTGGTGGTGCGGTACTTGTCGCCACGTGGCGGGGTTCGCGAGTAGTGGTGCGGTACTTGTCGCCACGTGGCGGCGTTTGCGAGTAGTGGTGCGGTACTTGTCGCCACGTGGCTATGGTTTAGGTACACGTTGCGCGGTGGGTTGGGGTCTTGTTTGAGTATGACGATTGCGTCGCACTGGCTCTGAAGGATGGCTAACCAGATCGCACCTGAAGCAGCGAGGGCGGGGGTCTACTGCATTCAGTGCCTGTTTGGCACCTTGCGGTCGAAGCAGGTTGGGGGGGGTACTCGGCAGCGTCGTATATGCGGTCGGTGGCCGGGGGGTGTACCTCGGGTTACACAAAACGCGAGTCCCGCACCTGTGACCACGACCGGTTGCCGCCGCCGTTGTCACCGTCGCGGCCACCGCCGTCGCCGCCGCCACCGCCACCGCCGACACCGCTGCGGGCCGCCCCTCCCGCCGCCGTGTGCGCGAGCGTCCTGCTTCGGTCACTCCTTCTTCTTGCCGCGGTTGCTGCCCGTATGGCCATGTGCCAAGCCCTGACCTTGCTGGAGCTGCTGCGACTGCTCCTGCTGCTGTTGCCCCGCTGCTCACCACTGGCCGTGTTGAACACGCTTACCTGGGCCACCCCATCAGCCCTGGTGGTGACAGGGGGTTAGTAACAACCCAGCTCCGTCAGATCCTCCACCCCCAATCGCGATTAAAATAACACATGCTGAACCATCAACCGCCTCCATACTCTCAACTCCCGGTATGTTGTCCGAACTCGGTTCTCGATCTGGGTCAGGGTCAGGCCGGGTTGGTACTGCAACATCTTTTTGTCGAGCGCTTAGTCTGACGATAGGCACTGCAATAGGTAGAGGTTGGCTTCTTGTTCGTACTTGGGAACGCCTACTTCTGCCAGCTTTTCCATAATGATGCTCATCCTCTCAATACAAAGAGCAGGTGCTTCCTCGTCGATCATCTTAGCGTTGATGTACTCGCGCAGGTACGCCTTCTTCTCGAGATCATCATTTGGTACGAACGACCGGCAGATTTTGGCCATGGCAACACTAGGTCTGCCAAGTTCCTACACCTTGCGCAGTAGGGGCGAGTTGCTGGTGATTGTGAATGTAATCCCCTCATAGGCGCTGCGAGCTGCCTCTACTATCTCTCAACGAAAGCGGTGTTCAAGTTCCTCCCTACTCTTGGCGATTGGGCCCTGAAATTCGACGGGGTCATCGGTTTTCTCTAATTGCCCTTCGCACGAGTGTGACTCACTTCAAGATGTCATCTGCTTTGTCCAAGAAACTTCCTGGCTTATCGTCACGATTGGGGGCAGGCTTGATATGACCAACTGTAACCGTGCCTGAAGTTGTACGCTGCTGTAATTTATGCGTCCCCATACCTTCTCCAAGACGATGCCTCTCTTTCTGGGCTCTCGCTGTCCGTTCTATCTCCTCTGCCTGCACTTGCATCCGAATTGACATCGTAAGGTTTTCCGAGCGTAAGCGCGCGATTTCGTCATCACGCGCGTTTGCTCTGGCCTCTGGCGGAAACTGGTCTCGCACTCTTGCGTTGCCGGCCTGCCCCGTGGTCTCTTCCCCGGGTACGTTGGCAATCCATCCAGCTGCAGCCCCTGTGACCACTGTCTGTCTGGGCAGCGCTGTCGCTTGGTGGTGGTAGTTCCTCTCGACCCGCCATTACGATGAAAACTCAGAAAGCTATTACTCACCCTGTAATCAGCTCTCCAGGCGGAGCCTTATCCAGAAGGTTATACTACGTCCTTACACCACGCTAGCGTGTTAATGTCATACACTGGGAAATAGCCGCGGCGAGATGGTTCACAGGATGGCACTCATGATGTACAAGAAGAGAAAAGGAATGCATATGTTTGCGTCGCCCCGTTGAAGGAGGGAGGTGCAGTGGAAATAACACACCATAAATCTTGCTGAGCTCCACAGAAACATCCCTATTTTATTCGTGGAACCCGCCAAATACGGTAACATGCATATCTCGTCACGGAGTACGAGAGCATCTTCCATACTTTATTTTCAAAACAGTACTTTACCTCTTTTTGTGGAGGCCACGTTGAACGTATGGACCTGTCCGAAGAGTTTCCACCGCCCCCCATGGATATCAGACAGCTTTGGGACCGACCACTGGGAATCACCCTCAAGTCGTGAAAGGTACATCTCTGTCCACCTGTGTCGCGTATTTTGCATTGCCATGAATGCGCAAAATATGTGAAGATTCTTGTGCCTCGCTCTTAAAGAATTTGACGCCGGAAAAGTAAGTATTTACAAATACGAAAGCCTCCTTCAATACCTTCGCTAGTGGATTACTTTAGATGGAACCCCTCTGTGCTACGTAGGCATTACCGTGCACAAGGTAACCACTCGGTGTGCATATGGAGTATTCATATAATAATGTTCTTCGCTCAAATTTGACAGCTATGCACTCTCTTGGTAGCGATTACCGCACTTGAACATTGTGAATGCAATGCCTGTATTGATTTTGCTGTTAAAATTTGTTGCAGTGCCGGGTTCGATGTTATTGTCGATATCCTCGGTGTGCTCCCTATTCGTATTCCACTGTGACTACTCTTGAGTTGGAAGGAATCGTGCAAGTTCACCAGGTAATGAAGTTCACAGTGCTACTAGAAAAACAATTCAATGCATAGTCTGCTTTAATGGTATAGACTACGGTGTCCGTCTGCAGTTCTTTTACCACACTGTCCGTGAGCGAGCACTGCTTCTTACAACGCTGCCACTTCAACGAAATGCACATTAATCTCCGCGCTACCAACTCGACAGATCATACGAGCTTCGTCGTCTACATTGAATTTTTGTCGTCGTCGGTTTTGCTAACGCCCTGGGTGGATAGGTTTGATCTAAAAATGCAGCAATTGTTTGTTAATCTGAAATCGTGTATGTATTTCTAAACATACGCATGTTTAATTGTCTATGTACGGAACACCAATATCTACATTTCTGTTCGACGATTGCGACAGCATCTTTTGAACCGTATATGTGGTTGCCCTTGTTTGGGTGTTTCTTTCCGTTAATCTACTTCCACCGAAGTCGCTACCTGAACCCTTTCCATCGATCCATAGTTGTTTGAGGGTTGCACGAATCGTGTGATACGAAAACTGCGGACAACGGCTGTAAAATGAGGCCAAATCGACCGCGGAGGTTGCCCAAGAGGTATGGGCATTGTGCAACGAGACTGGAGTCTGTTGAGACAAGCAATTGGACAGGAGCCGGCCTAGACCATGCAGCGCCAATCGGAATCGATGGACATCGGTATGCTGCGCAATAAAAAAAATCAGTTAACTTGTGTGTGTCGAGGTCCTTGCTTCTTCGATGGTTTAGGTCTGTGCGGCGCCTAGGGAGATGTTTCGCAGTCTAGCTTGCCGAGCTAGGCATGGGATTGTCCAACGTACGAAGCACTCTTGCTCCGCGAATAGCTTGCGGCAAGCGGTGTGTGGGTTTATTCAGGAGGTGCGCCCTAGGCAAAACCAGCGGGTGGAGTCGTTAGCGGTAGGTCTAAATTGGAGTCGTTTGGACAATGATACTTATTTGTGAAAAGTCGCCATATTCGTGTATCCCGATAATAATGTATCCCCACAGCGTGCATCGCACAAAACCTCGCTCTCATTGGACGCTGTTGAAGGCTGACGATGTCTACCAACCTACCTATCACTAGCAGAAGAAAGCTAGCCGGCGAGTAGGTGGTGCTTTTCCCGAACGAAGTTCCAGTCTCCGTGTGTCACGCTCGGCTCTACACTGGACAAACTTTGTTCTTGTTTAGTGCAGCAAGCAGCAGCACCTACACATAATACTCGTATGAACACATATCTCAAGTAAGTTTGGTTTGTTTTAGTAAACAATAATATATGTGTACATATTACAGCTAGCACGTGGAGTGATTAATTCCAAGAGTTTTTCAGGGTTTCTTATTTAATGGCGTACGTCGTGCGGCGGAGATCCAGAGCAATACCAGAAACGAAGTCTATGGCATAGGCTGGGTTGCGTGGTCGTTGTCTGTCTGGCTGCTTCTGTGGACCAAATAATAACTTTGACGGCGGCGGGTGCTCGTGTCTAAATGTGATTTCGCTACCTGTGCCAGGTTTGTGGGGATGGTTTGTCCTCTTAAAATATTCAGTGCAGCTATCCGCATTCTGTACTCGTTAGATGGCATTTACGTACAGTATCTTGTTTGACTTATGAACCGACGGGGTATCTAAACCACCTATTGCACATGTCAATGCACCATTTACACAACCGTAAATTCTTGTTAACTTAAAGTAACAGCATCGTCCCACAAACACCTCAGCTCCAACTTCTCGTGCATGCAGCGCGCCGTCCAGCAGCATATTTGCGACCGTGCGGGCGACAATCACTCGCTGCACCTCCGCAGGGCTGTGGCCTCCAATATACGCAAGTCAGCACCGGTGGTTGGAACCGAAAGTGTAAAACGGCACGAAGGGGATAGGTGGGGTTGCGAAAGGTCATCGTAAACCGAGGTGTTATTCATGTTGGATATGCACTGGTTTCACGGAAAGGGAAACGTGAACAGATGTTGCTTCCGAAAGTTGAAAATGTAAACCTCACAAAGCTGAGTACCGACCACTCGATCGGTCACATCCACAGGGGACGTGTTTGAAACCAATATAAAAACGTGAAAGCAATCAAACATCGACTGGCGAATGAGGCAATGGACATTAAAATAACATTATATTCATATACGTACCCATTACGATTAGGAATAATCCTTTTGGGCCACAAAAAGGAGCCAAACGTGGCAGAACTGTTCGCCAACGGGTCACACATTATATATTCCTACGACGGAAAAAAAACAGAGGGGATGTAGTCGTAGTGGCAGACGGGCACTCCTTGCACTCCAAGATGAGTTTGTGGTTGAGTTTCTCTGGGATAATTCTATTTTATTTTTGAACTTGAAATATAAATATTTAGGGTGTGGAGGAATGCAAGGGTGCGGGTGGCTCATCCGCTGTCCCATCTGCACCCTTGTAAATGACTGATCTATATACACGTTTGTTTTGTATGTACTACAGTAGTGGAATGAGGATATTCAGATATTTAATATCCGGGATAATGGGGGACTCCGTGTTCGGTGGGCCGGCTGGTCTAGAGTTTAGCGTCTGCACTGGACCCCGTCTCTCCCACGACATCAGCGCAAGCGACATCTATAACTCCACCAGCACCACGTATCCCGGTGTCATTATCCTAACACCACTACAGGAGTCATCGAGTTGGCTTGAGAAGACAACACTCGAGAGAAGCGCGGAATTTACACCTCTTTGAGTATCTCGACCCCGTGCATACATATGGCCGTCAACACACAAGCAGCAGAACACGGGCGCCCAGCGATTCGGACGGAATTCGCAGATTGTGCGTCTTCAGACACAAAGGAAGGGTCTGCGTCTAACCCCTATCCAAGTTGTATCTTACCCTTCTTAGGCCCGCAAACATACTGCCAACACACCGAACGGGCCCCCGGTTTGCACTAGCTAAACTAGGATGCACAGAACACACTTGCCTCTTGTCAAAAATAACTTTCTCTATATGTATCTCTGCCAGCTATGATAGCCTGATGTTTCCACCCCACACGCTCTACTCGGAAATAAAATCTTAACTCGTCTCGATCCTGGTAGTGTCCATTCGTCCTGCCTGTTCTCGAATATGTTAACCTACCATTGGCTTGAAGCGGTCGTGTGTGTGTCTTCTACAGACGTGTTAAATGGTTACCACCGGTGGGAATTCTGCAAGGGGTTCGAAAGACCCGGGCATCATTCGGTCTCCGCGGGCACGTCTCCAGCATGGACAACAAATTGTTGTTGTTCATTTGTCTTTTTTGTCTCCATGGTGATGAATTCAAAACATGTTTCGCCAAGATGGATCATCACTAGGCTACGTTCCGTTTACAAACGAGAAAGGAATGCAAGCAAGAGTATGCCAGCCCTTCGCAAACGTTGTGAAGCCTTGGCGTCGAGTCACCAATGAAAAATAGCCACGTAACCCATCAGTTCTCACTGTGGGGATCGTCCCCGCCATGTAATCATCAGTCATGAGCGAATGAGTGTCGACACTTTCGGCCGCTTGTTCTTGAGCAAGTGTGATGTTATCTCGCTGCGGCCAATTTAATAGTCTTGCTCGTGAGGAGCAAGTGATTTTCACGCGGCATACAATGATTGGTGGTGCTCGGTCGTTCACCCGTTGATGTTCGTGCAGACGGATGGTGGTGGTGTGCTCCATACATAAACGCGGCGTGCATCCATTGTGTGAATCCCGATACTCATACTGTATAAACGTTTTGATATACGTGCCAAACCGCAGTGGTTCGCGTAGACACTGATGGATTTTGTCAAACCTCAGTGGTGGCGAGATACAAGTACGCAACTCAGATAAATCGGCCGGCATCGGGATATTCATGACCGTTTGATGAAGACCATCGGACACGTGTCCGGTTTACGCCCGTAAGTAAACCAAGATGGCTCTTCAAACACGAAAGGCCAGATTATCCCTCGTATATTTACCAACTCAAGGGGCTCAGGGTGCAACCCTGGCTGTGGCCTTCTGTCGGAAGCGCTGGACTCCTGTAACTTGATGAACCCACTGTCGTCCTCAATTTCACAGCCAACCGGGCTATTCCCTATTACGGAGGACGATAGTAATCAGGCCCCACGATATATACAATAACATACTTATTCCACTGCTTTTACTAACCATATTTGGTCCTGATTACTATGTTCCTCCGTGATAGTCTCGTTGCTCTCGAGCACACGACCTAACTTGTTGGGCTGACTGTGTCGAATATTGTGACAAGTACCTCTTGCTTGCACGACCAGCTAAAATCGACGCAATGTTGGATATAAAAAGTTGTCATTAGGTACCTGTATGAAGATGGCAATCCACCCCAATGTTCAACGGGAATGGTCTCGTGTAAAGCAACATTCTCCTTTGCACAGCAGTAGCAAGCTTCATTTTCGTGAAAAGCATCGTCCTGCACAGGTATTATGTTGCCATCGTACCACACATGCCACGAGGTGGTTGTCTCGGTCTGCAGACCCGACGGGGAAAGCCTCCAATTCAGATACAACGCTGTAGACAAACAATTCACTGGCACTAGATGGGCAAAACTTACGCACTCACCTATAATCTTGAAACCACAAAAAGGTACAGGCCATAGTTCAGTTTGAGTGTGAACTGGGAGCACGCAGTATAAAGCGGGTATACATTTTGTGCTCGTGAGTAGCAGAACTTCCCCATGTGAACTCGAATCCATCGACAAAGGGGGGCGGCGCTGGCTCCTTATGATGTATTCGGCAGACAAGTGATCACGAGATTAAGTGTTTAGGATATAGACTATCCTGTTCTCCGCGGTAACAAAGTGTGGCCTCGCGGAAACATAATTGACGATATTGTGTCACTACGATAAGCCTTTGATTCATTGTCAAGGCACAATCAAGGACATCGATGTGGTTTGTTTCGGATGGGGAAGCGGGAAAATGTGAAGTGGCAGTACTTTATCAAACCATCATCTGACGACACCGTCCCCGAAGACCTGGAGACGGAAATTTGACTTTTGGTAATGTGGTTCGATCATATATAGCCCTGAGAGTATCAATGCCTCAAGCTAGTCGGGTGTAATCCCGCCTTTGTGCGACAAGTATGACTCTTTGGATAATTATATATCACAATTCGGTGAGGCCGACTGCCACTACGAAGGGGACGACGGCTGTTTCGCGCTTCACTCGGAAGGTTTGGTTCACTACGCTGAAAAAGGGTTTGCGGGGAGATGGTATTCTGTTTGGAATTTATAATCGTCTTACGTGGCTGTGGCTTTTGGAACAAATCGGTCGGCTTTGCACCTCCTCCATCTCAAGAGGTAACTCTACATTGATGGTGAGAAAAACACGAAAGCAAGTGCATAGAATATCAAACAGGTTATGTACTTTCATGCGCAAAAAACTCGTCTACCGGGTAGTCGTCGACGTAGTTGGCCGGCAATCAACCCTATGGCCCGTGTGTGTGTAAGCCGTTACCTCTTCCAGCGCGGTGAAAATCTGGTTTGACGGTTGTCTGTTGTCAGCGCAAATCCCAAACCAACATTGTTGACCTGCTCTGAATTCGCGACACCTCGGTGGACACAGTCGTAGAGAGCCATCAGCAAAAACACAAACGTTGATATTCAAAACGGGAGTTAGGGTGTAATCGTCGGTTTTGTTCAGGCTGAAAAATAACGAACTACGAGGTATAGAAAAATAATACACCAACAGCAACGACACAATAATGCCGTAAGAAAATCCCGCCTGAAACTTACAAGAACTTGCGTCTGTAGAGACAGCAGCTGGAATTCGAAAACAACATGCAACAAGTTGAGTCATCACCTCAAAAACCGCTCACAAAGCTCCCTCGCGAGGTCGAAAAGGCATTATGTCATACGCTCTTTGTCAGCATCGTCGTGGTGAAATATATCTCCCAGTCTACCATTCGTGAAGGTTCGGTTGAGGCGCTCTCTACTCGGATTATGTGGTTTCTGCAAAACCCATCCTTGTCCCTGCTTGGTGTGCGAATCACGTGGTACTCTTCCTGAACCTAGTTGTGCCGGTACACACAGTAAACCTACGTCTAACCTGGCCCACAGATAGATCCAAACTTTGCCGCCCGCACCTGCAACAGCGAATTCTTTCGGCTTGTAGCTTCTATGCCAACTAGCTTCACTGTGCCCTCGTTCTGCCCCGTTTCCCGGCTTTGAGTTACGGGTTATGTATGGACTTGGCCACCTCCACGAGTAACTTGTGACCACCTTCGTTGCCATAGACTCGCCTGCTTTTGATGGGTTCGTGTACTATATCGTTCAGCAAACGTACAAACATTAATTCCAATAACCCTACTCAACAGAAACCTATGATACTGTGCTTCTGTATGTGTTTTTGCTGATCCAACCTCTTTTCGCGCAAACAACGTTCACGTTGGCCACATCTTCGAATCGGCCCGTTTATTCTGCTGTGTTCACAGATCCAAATTTCACCGACGGAAAATCTCCAATAACTCAGAAGAATCCAAAAATTGGAAACTCTTTTGCTTCATCTCCAAGGACATGTGTGTACAGCAGTACCGCTCTCTTCCCTTGAGTTCCTGTACGTTCAACGCGATACCAGAACACAAGATACAAACACTGGTATGTTTTAGATAGCTACATGGTATAGTTTTTACTTCGGTAGTCCACGGAGAGTTCGGCATCGTCTCACGGTATATGCCTCGCTCACAGTCATCGATGATTTGGATTCAAACGTTCAGAACAGCACGCATATCCTTACCCAGTCTTGCGTCTTGTTGCATTCCTTGAATGTTTTGCCGGAGTTAAGGCCACCGCTTTGCCATATCATAAATCACCCAAAAGCGACTTTCGTTCCAAAGTATTATTCCAAGATGTTTCATCACCAAGGGCGGCATAGATATTGCCCCGACCCTCTCCAGGTTGGTGCACCCTGTTCAGTTCACGGACCAGAATCTCGTATTTCCCAATTCCGCGCCTGCTCTGGCTGGCTGGTGAACTGTGCATTATCCATAGCAGTATGCCCATATTGTTATACGCATAGGCATATTATATATATTTAAAACCATTCAACAATGTGCGGCATGATTTTAGATCCAGATGCAATTTTAGAAAACGTCACTGCGTACCCCGTGTGAAACAGCAATTGGACGCGGTTTTCCTGCACTGGCATGTGCGTTTTGTACCTTGTCGGTTCCCGTGGTTGCCCTCACATCAAGCCACGGCTACGTGGTCCCAAGGCATCCTTCTATAATTTTCAACGGAAAATAAAAGTTGTATTAGGTAGAAATGAAAACCGTACACCGTCGACTAGCAACTTCGCTAAGTAAACGTAGCGACTAATACACATACGAAGTACACTTTACCTAAGGCGGCCATTAAAGGGTAATGGCATCTTTGAATGGAAAGAAAGTATCGTAAACAATCTCTAAAGGCATAAGGGCTGATATGTACATCCTTATCCCTCAAGATTCACTTCGAGTTCTACTCCAGCTCAGATGAATAGGGCGTTAGAAGGCCATCCGAATGGATCACCCTAACCCTAACCCTAACCCTAAGGTAGGATAGTGGTAGCACTTTTTGGCTAGAATAATTTCTGAATGACGGGGCTCCTGAACTAAACAAATCGTAGCTACGTAATTATTTCTTCCCTTTATATTCGTTGTGTACGAAGGCCGTGGGATGATTCATCTGGTTACGCTTACAGTTTGCTACTCAAACTAGTTTTTGGGGTGAGAGACAGAGCTATCCAAGTGAGGCTCTTAAGATATATAACGGTGCATGCATTCCGTAGAATGTGTATTCCTTTCGGCCCGTGCGCAATATACGCCACCTGACCGGTATAGGGTGTTGTTGGTTTGGTTTCCGGGTGTAACAGCGAGTATCATAGGAACCCTTCCCTATTAAAAATGAATTACATGGTTTCGTGTTGAACCGACCTCTTACAGTGCGGTACAGCGTACAATTACCGGATTACTCACCACCAAGGCTACGGTAGCGGGGTCGCTTGGACGATCTCATTTTTCTGAGGATCAGAGCCATTCGCTCGAGGGACTACCCGTGTGATGTTCGATTTCGCATTATGCACCCCTATCGATGAATTGTTTGTTACGCTGCGCCAACAAACCTAGATCATGTCCGTTTGGAATGAGGTGTCGAGCCACTCGCGCGAATCGCCGGATCTTGGGAGAGGAAATAGACGTGCCCTCCCTACTAGAATGCCTCCCCCGGTTGTAGTCCGAACGACAACTGGAAACCGCCACACGCAACGCGAAACCAGCCTTCCTATTTCAAGTCTTATTTCTCCTGGCCGCTCCTTCGAAACTGGGTCTAGATTCCGTTAACACTTACCCTGCACGTTTCAGGTACTTACCACGACTTGGACCGGCCCTCTCAAGTATCTGTATGTTGTGAAACGGATGCTCCAATAGCCCTAACAGCCGACTTTCATCGTTATTTTCGAACTCTTTCCTTTTCGTGACCACCGTCATTTCACGTATTTAACATCTTTAGGTTTTCTCGGTATCCCATCCCCGGCCATCTCCCAACCATTGCTTCGTTCTGCAAAATGCTTCGTCGCCCGTTCCTGAGCGCAGCCCATTAAATCATTTTTTTTTATTTGCCCCAGTGAACGATCCCGATATCTGATACATCACGATAAACGAAAAGTGTGGCCTAAAGGAACACATCACCCTTTCACAGTCAACACGGCGAAAGTGTGTTTCTGGTTTCTGTCGTTGCTACCACACCATGACAAAGGCACCCTCTCCATCTGCTGCCCGATATGTTTTATGTTCGCCTTCAAGGTGATTAGGCCCGCTGGCAGGATGAGTGTTCGATGACAAGGGTGAGGTTGTCGCCTACGTGACTGTTTCAAATCCTTTTGTAAACTGTAAAACCCAAACAGATCACGAGCGTGCAAGTTGCCGACCATTGGTCATAGCGTGCATCGTTATACTCGATCTTGTTTTTCACGACGAGGGAAATGAGAAAACAGCCGACAACCCGATGTCGTTGTCCATTGCTTTTCCTGGTCTACATCCGGCAGAGATTATGGAGCTCAATGAGGAGTATTTCGTGTAACCGAAACATGCCAGTGGTTCCCCTCGAAGACTACTAAGATTGGAGTCAGGGGTTCTAATCTCGGTATGGAGATTTATATTTCTGAGACACCAAC
Source organism: Laminaria ephemera (assembly GCA_036873875.1). NCBI lineage: Eukaryota > Phaeophyceae > Laminariales > Laminariaceae > Laminaria > Laminaria ephemera. Next base: position 39 of record JAYJMJ010125307.1, on the reverse strand, counting down.
TGCCGAGAGCGCTTCATAGCGTGGGTAAGCACAATTCGA
>JAYJMJ010125202.1:0-14812 GCA_036873875.1 Laminaria ephemera | reverse complement strand
ACCGAAAATTTTTCCCAATTTGGACCCCTCCCCCCCCCCCCCCCCCCCCCTCTCGAGGCATCACCTCCGTAACTCTCACCATCATTGGTACTGACGTCAAGGACTCGCAGACACGCACATCATACACTCAGAATAATAGGACCTTGTGTAACCCCTATTGCATGCTACGGTACGGGTGCACAAATGACTTGCTATCGCTCCTCACTTGATGAACTCTCTACCTCACTCGAACGTTAATCAAGAAAAGCGCGTGAAAGTGGAACCATGCGAAAAATCTCATGGCCTAGGCATGTCGAGGAATATCCGAGTGAACCTGACGTGCTATTGCAATAGTACCGGTTAGTTCCTCGGTTAAGGATCCCCAAAAGTGTTACTCCGTGTGACGCACCCTACGATAGATGTACCAGTTGTACTACGCCAAGCCTGTTCCAACTGACGGGTCTCCTCAACTACTGAACTACCCGGTACCCAACATCGCTACAGTGTTTAGATGCCTTTTATTATTCGGAATATTGACGCATTCTCGCTATTACGGAGGAACATAGTAATCAGGACCAAATATTGTTAGAAAAACAGCGTCTTATATAGGTGTTTTGTGTCTATCGTGGGTCCTGATTACTATGGACCTCCGTAATAGGTGCCTTATTGACGCATGCCAAGGAAGAGGTGCTCCATTTGCTTTCTGAGGCTCCTCGCTTGGAGATCTCCATAAAACTCCCCCGTTTAACTCATTTTGTGGAACAATATAGAGGTGCACCATTTTGTTTCTCGGGCTCCTCACTTGAGGAGCTCTTAACCTCACCCGAAAAATGATTTTGAGTAAGAATGAAAGTGCAACCCGATCAACAAACCCATGGCCCAGGTGTACCAAAAAAACGTCATGTTGCCGAGCATGAACGACATTCCGACGATTTTGGGTTGAGGCGCCCGATCATTCAGAAACAAAGAAAGCCGAAAATGTGCCACCTCTATCGTAACACGCGTCCCCGATGAAAAAAACAAGTCACCTAGCCATACAACAATGAAGAATATTTTAAAAAAGAAACTGAGACTCCGGCGATTGTGGGTGAAGGAGCCCCGTCATTCAGAAAGCGTTTGAGTGAAAAACTGCTCACTCTATCGTAGCAGGCGTTAACGCTTCGTTGTGTATGTAGGCTATGGGCGTGGTTATTGGTTTAAAAAAGTAGTACCAGCGTACTCTTTATAGAGGTGAGTTTTTGGGGTGAGCTGCCGTATGGAGCTCCCCATGTTCGGAACAATATTCAGAAAATTGCAGGTGCTCCCTGACCGTCGCATGCGTCGATTGCAGGGACTGAGGCAAGTGGGTGCAATCAAGTGCTACGATAGACACGCGCTACGATAGAAGTGCACCATTTCTTTTCTGAGGCTCCTCACTTGAGGAGCTCCAAACCTCACCCAAAAAAAAAGATTTTGAATATACTGAAAGTGCAACCCGATGAACAAGTCTATGGACTAGGTAATACCAAAATTCGGATTGAAAAAAAAAACCCCGACATTCCGACGAATTCGGGTTAAGGAGCGCCGTCATTCAGAAACAAAAAAATCATAAAAGTGCCACCTCTATCGTAGCACGCGTCGATAGAGGTAGCACTTTTTGCCCGAAACGTTTTCTAAACGACGGGGCTCCTTAACCAAAAATCCGCCGGACGTTCGTAATTGTTTTTGCGACAATTCTCGTTGTTGCACCAAGGCCGTGGGATTTTGTCGTCGGGGCGAGTCACTTCCTGTTTTCCCCAAACCAGTTATTGGGAGACGTATAGAGCTACTCAAGTCAGGAAACTCAGACGACGGTGGTGCATCGCCTCTCCGTAGCTATGCGTCTGCAGTGTTATGAGGTGTTTTGGAAACTCGTGCGCGACGGAAATTATGTGGGCAGTGCTTTTGTGAGGAAGAAAAAGGTTTTAACGTGAGAAGCCTCAGAGAATGTAGGTGCACCCTTTACCGTAGATTGTGTCGTAAACGCTCTTGCCGAAAAAGCTGGTGTAGTTGACTGGGAGTATCCTTCTGACCTATAAACAACATTCCAAGGCTAACTTCGTCAAACAAGAACTACCGGAGAACGCGCAAAGTTACACATCCCCACGACGAATGAGACATGCTACGATAAACGTGCACAATTTGTTGTTTCCGTCTCCTCACTTGAGGAGGTCTAAACCACATCTGAAATCTGATTTTGAGAAGAACGAACGTGCAGCCCAGTTAACAAAACCTATGGCCTCTAGGTATACCAAAGAATCATATTGCAAAAAATCGAAAATGATATTCCAACGAGTTTCGGTTAAGGAGCCCCGTCATTCAGAAACAAAAAAAAGCGGTAAAGTACCACCGTCATCGTAGCACGCATCGAATTCTAAAAATCGTTTTCGCCAACCCACGACGGGCGCACGCGACGACAGAGGTGACTTTGGAAGACATGATGTCGTCGTAATCGTTCCGTAGACGCATCGCTCTGCTTTTTGCACTCTCTCCGTTTCTGAAGCAATCAGGACGCGTGCTACGATAGAGGTAACACTTTGTGGCTGATACACTTGTTATTTTTTTAACGGGGCTCCTTAAAACGAAATTCGTTGGAATGTCATTATCGTTTTCCAATAGTTAGGTTTTTCATACCTAGACCATGAGTCTGTTCATCGAGGTGTACTTTCAGTTCTCTCGTAACACAGGTTATGGGTGAGGTATAGGGCTCTTCAAGTGAGGAGCCTAAGAAATAATAAATGGTGCACCTCTACCGTAGCATGGGTCTCCGGTCGGAAATGGCCACAGGAAATGTGGTACCGCGTGTGTCACACGGTGCCCGTGGAAGACTACCGTGTGCCACGGTGCTGCGAACACGTTCTTTGGCCCAACCGTTTCGGACTGACCGGAAACCTCGGGTGACAGGCGGTATCCAACATTGTAGGAATGCTATGTTAGTATTCTTTAGTTTTCGTGCCATGCTCAGGCCGTCGACTGGTTCCTTGGGTTGTCCTTTCAGTTTACTCCCAAGCCTTGGGCTGGGTAGATAAAGCTCCTCAAGTGAGGATCCTCACAATTGTCAGGTTCTACTCTATCGCTCAATGTGTTCAACGAATGTTCCTGTATCCTGAGACCTACCAAATATCGTCGGGATACCGATAGTGACGCATGATACGATAGCGGAGCGCCAGACTTTGTAGGAGGCTCCTCACTTGATGAGATACGTATTTCACCCAGAAACTGATATTGAGTACCAGGTATGCAACAAGTGCAACCCGATGAACAAGCCCATGGCCGAGGTCTATGAAATATTCATATTGCAAAGCAAGAATCCCATCTCGAAGATTTAGGGTTAAAGAGCTCCGTCATTCAGAAACAAAAACGCCGAAAAGGGCTACATCTATCGCAGGACGCGTCTAGTTGTTTCAACAGTAGTATCCGTTACGTACTTAGGCAATAGGACTGTTCATAGGGTTCAACTTCCATGTTTTCTCAAATATCAGGTTTGTGGTGAGGTATACACCTCCTCACGAGACGAACCCCCTATCGAACCCGTAGGTGTACCTCTACACTAGTAGCATTCCCCGGCGGGAAATCCGAAACACACCGAGACTCATGCTACCTCAAAGGTGCATCGTTCTGGTGCTGAGGCTCCTCACTTCAGGACCTCTATACCTCACCCAACAACACATTTCTAGTTAACCGAAAGGGCAGGGCGTTGATCAAACCCATGGCCTAGGTATACAAACAATTCACATTGCAAAAAAACAAGAACAAAGAATCCGACGAATTGGCGTTTAGGAGCCCCGTTTATCAGATTTTATATATTTTAAAAACAGGCTACTTCTATCGTGGCACACGTCCTGAATTTTTCCACTGCTTGTTCCCGGGGCTGCGCGTTACCGGTTCCGGTTCGAGAGCGGACACGTGCTACGATAGAGGGGCACCAGTTTTTTTCTGAGGCTCCCCACTTGAGGAGCTCTGAACCTCACCCGCAGATTGATTTTGAGCAAACTGAATGTGAAACCCGTCGAATAAACCCATGCTTAGGTATACAAAAAATTCAGATTGCAAAAAGAAAGAACGACATTCCGACGATTTTGGGTTAAGGAGCGCCGTCATTGTCATTCAGAAACAAAAAATCCAAAAAAGTGCTACCTCTATCGTGGCACGCGCCAGGCGGTTCGTAATTACATACCAGTTACCAGGTTCTCGAAATTAACGATTCTTGAAGGTTAACAAGTAACCCTTAAAGAGAGACGCCTCCATAGGTACGTTGGAAATTTCCCGCTTCGCTTATTGTTACGAGTGGATGATAGCGATCCATCCCCTACCTCAAAAATTTGTTCGGTTAGAGTTCTTCTTGGGAACGGTTCTTGCAATTGCTCTTTTAGCGTTATACCTGTTGGTTCGCTAATGAATCGGTGTTAACACATGTTTCTGCTTTTCGCCCGACCCCCGCTGCTGTTGATGACCTCGCAGGGCCTACATTTCGACAACCTTGAATTCCCTGGGCTTCGTACCGGCGCCGTACGCTTTGCCGATTCCAGCAACATCACGTGAGATAAACTAGAATGCTTGTTTTCAGCACCTGGCACCTACAAGACAAAACAAAAAAAACATCGTGAGTTGGGGGAATAGGGGAAGGGGGGGGGTCATTTGTTGCTTGCCTCTTGGTAATTTGATCATCGACCACGCATCGCTTTCGAGACGAAATATCATACGTGTAACGTATCGTTTGTTGGGGGCTGTTGGGGCTAGTAAGTTATTTCCATCTCAAAGGGAGAATATAAACAAAGCTTGTTCATACCTTAAAAATCAGATATTTAATATCCTTGAGACGATTACTCTAATGACGGCAGTAAAGGGGCGTGCTAGACGGTAGACATCCGGTATATTGCAGTGGCGGACGCTTGCTATAACCGTAACTACTCTTCGTACCTGGTAGGTTTGATTGTGCGGGGTGTAATTTACCCAGCATGATACCAAACGTACAGGACACGTGTAACGATAGAGGTTGTCTTTTAATGTCGCCACAACACGTCCGGCTGACCGGGGTCTTCAAATGAGAAACTACCCAATATCGGTGTGATCTCTGGGGTATTTGGCAATGTTAATCGTTGCATACCTAGGCGATGTGTGTGTTCGTCGGGTCGCACTTCCATTTTTTTCGAAGTCAGCATAGAGCTACTCAAGTGAGGAAAACCGGGAGCCGTGCGTTTCTCCCGTGCGGTACCCTGCGCCACAGCCCCTTCTTATACACAAACCCAAACGGCCGAATGCGGCGCTTTAGAGATGGGCAACTGCGATTTAGTGTGTGGCGAAGCTCTTTCCAATTTGGTGTATTGTATACTATGCCAGGACACGGTTGTATTCTTCGAAATGCAATCACAGCAATTTTTTTCCATACAAGTAGCGGCTTTCATTCTTCGTAATGAGATCACAGCAGTCGTCAATCGGCTACACCTCGTGGACGATAGTTTCGGATTGTGGTGGTCTTCAATTTCTTTTAGTTTATCATGTTTGGCGTTTGACACTCACACTAGTATACATACACATCGTCGGATGCCAAGCACACTAAGCGTCGCATTGTTGTTTTAACTATATATATAGTAAGAAAAAAAATAATCAACAATACTGATAACGGTAGAAACAAGAACAGCAACATCAAAGCCCACGCTGTACTTTGTCGGATGGTGTTATTACTAACAACAAAACAAATTGCAACTAAACTGTCAATAGAGAACTAGTAATACTACTTGAATATATCCTTGTGCCTTTGTTGTCTTCCTCCCTCTACAGTGCGTACCTGTTCCACACGACCTCTCCTGAAGAGGGCAACTACATGGACCTCATCCGCGTCGAAGACTTCACCATCGGCGGCTTTGGGGTAAGTGAGGGAGTCTACCTCGTAGTGCTCAAGACCCATGCGACGGTAGAGGTGCATCCATTCTTTCTCTGAGGTCCCTCGCGCGTGGAGCTCTATACCTCTCCCGAAACACGATTAAGGGAAAAGTAACAGTGCTACCCGATGAACAATCCGATTGCCTATGTTTAGAAGCAAAATTACGGCTAAAAAACAAATATTTTGACGTGTCGGGGTTAAGGAGCCCTGTCGTTCAGAATCGTTTCAGCCGAAGCGTGCCACCTCAATCGTGCCACGTCTCTGCTATACTTAACATATAGAACTTACTACCACCATCGGCCAACTTTGTTACACACTAAATCAAAGACCAAATCTACGGAAGGGAGGTCACGTTTAGAGAATATTTCTTCAGTGACTCCGAGCCACTCGTACGAGTAGCCTGCTTTTTGGTGTGTTTTTTTTAAAATGTTTCACGGCAAGCACCAACATTGAATTTGTCTCTTTGATGTTCCAACAAATATCGCCCCGGAGGCTATTGTGAGAACGGACTTCAGTAGCTCATAACTCGGGTTGCAAAGATGGGGGTACCGCCCTTTAACATGCCCTCGGTCCCGAGTAGTTGGTCTCCCAACCGTTGGAGGACATCTAAACAAAAGAGGGTATCCCTTTTACTCTGCTGGAAGAGTGATTTCGCACTACACACAGGGACAATGCCCTCCAAAACCTTGAGTGCAGCAGTTGAGAAGGGATAGGTCTTCCAGGGGGTTGGTCTGTTCGCTCTCTGTAGGTTGTTGATTCTGCAGTCAAGTAAATCTCATGTGGTTGGGGGTGTCGGCTCTTGGCGGGAAGTGCTGTTCTATTTTGTTTCTGGCCTTACCTTCTACTAGATATCATCCGTGCGGACGACTTCATCATCTTGCGGATTTGGGGTAAGTGCAGCGGGACTCTGACGTGCAAGTGCGGTGACGCTGTGAACTCCAAACACAGACTCGCGGTCGAGGCAACGGTAGGTGCCATTTACCATTTACATCGGAGGTTCAGGGCCACTCGCCCAAGTGACTACGATAGGGGCGCACATTACCTATTCTGAGGCTCCTCACTTGACAAGCTTTACACCTGACCCAAACACAAAATGTTGAAAAACAATTAAAGCGCTCCCCGATGAAAAATCTCGTGGCCTAGGTATACAACGAACTTTTGTGCAAAACAAGTATGAAACCCCGACGATATTGGTACAAGGAGGCTCGTCATCCGAAGCATAGTGTTGCCAAAAAGTACGACCACCTTTTTTGGTAGCACGAGTCTTCTTTTTGTACTTGATGTGTGCTTCAAAAACGTTGGCATTTGTTATACAAAAACGATTATTACTGACGAGGCCTTCCTGAACCTGGGGATTAACTCAATATCGCTTGAAGAAAAAAAAACGTGTTTTACAGCATTTCTCGTGGTATACGTAGTCCAAGGGATGCTACGTCGGATTATAGCGTAAGGGTGCAGCTTTTATCAAAGTCGGAAATGTGGGTAGGGTGTAGAGCCTCTCAAAAGGGGAGTCCCAGCCACATTACGCAGATTTTTCCCATACCATGCGTCACGCTGCCCGCGCGAAATCCATCATCCGTGCGTTGCTAGTTTGGTGCCTCGCTCAGTATACGTACTCATCAACGCGCTTCACGTTTGTGAGCATTTCTACGCTCGCACCCATAGGTCGGATCGTGGGTGTACTGGTCAAGGAAGGTTTCAACGACCTTGGCGTCATTTTAGGACCACAAACGGGCTAACCGTAATCTGTTTATGGTTAGTGCAAGATGACTTGTTCGTGTGATGCGTGTTACGATAGAGGTAGCACTTTTTGGCTTAAACGGTTTCTGATTCACAGCTCCAAAACAGTCGGAATTTCCCCTCTTGTTAGCAAACAAAATGTTGTATACGCAGGCCATGGGATTGTTAATCGGGTAGCATTTTATTGTTTCCCCAATTATTTTTTGTGGGAGAGGTATAGAGCTCCTCAAGTGAGGAAAGACAGCAAATAAATGGTTCACCTCCGTCGTATCATGCGTCGTGTGTTGCTGGTCGGGCACCTCGATGTACGTGTTGATCAACACGATATTGGAACTAAGCAAGCATATGTCTTGTGTTTAAGATCTTACCTCAGGCGCACGATGTTTTTCTGTCAGTTACATTTACAGGTTTCACATGAGAGGTATTCTCCTGCTCCAGAGCTATTATAGTCGTCCCCGATGGTCTAGTGGTTAACCTCGTAACCACTAAGGTCAATCTCGCTGGTTAGAGCCCCCCCGAGTGCATACTCGTACTCGTAGTGACGTTTTCGTGTGGTAAACATTGACTTGTGGAAAGCGCGAAAGCGTGAGAGTTAGCAAAATTCGATCAAAATCGACGAGCGTTGGGAATGCTGATCCCTCTACGTTATAAAAATGAAGGCACGTACCGCGGGGGAGAAGGGACGACACCTGTGACGACGGCTTGTCCAGAGACTGGAAATTAAAAAAGTGACAAAAATAAAGTATGAATACATAAATAACACAATAGAAGCCTGTCCCGTGACCACGGACTTGATCTGGGGGATGGGTTTATGTAAGAACCGCAACATCAATCACAGCGCCCACAAAAAAAATCGTGTCCACTTCTCACGCTCGCGCTGATGTACAGGCCCTGCCGGGAGTGCTCATCGAAGACTGCAACAACATCTTCTTTGAAGGAGTGGACGATTTCGGCTTCCCCAACCCCAGCCTCGATCCGCCTACGACAACTGACCACCAAAGCGCGAACGTACTCATCACCGGCGACTCAAGCGGCATCACTTTCAAGGACCTGGAGATAGGCTTCGGGCCCGGTATGTTTTGACCGCCATAAGACCTCTGCTACGATAGAGGTGCACCAGTACTTTTCTGGTGCTCTCCTTACTTGAGGAGATCTATACCTCTTTCAAAAAACGATTTGGGGAACAATATAAGTGCTACCCGATGAACAATCCCATGAATTAGGTATTATACAACTAAAGTTTATCGCAAAATTGGCCCAAGATTCCGACGAGTTTGGGTTAAGGAACCCCGTCGATGAAGAATCGTTTCATCCCGAAAATGCTGCCTCTATCGTCGTAGCGCGGGTCATACATCGAGTTGGACGAGTGCTACGATAGAGCCAGCGCTTCTTGTCAAATACGCTTTTGGCTAGCGGGGCTCCTCAACCAAGAAACTATACAACACCGCTGGAACTTCATTTCACCACATACGCTACGATAAGGCATGCACATTATAGTACGGTAGAGTTGCGCCATTCTTTCTCTGGGGCTCCTCACGTGAGGAGCTCCATGCCTGTCCCAAAACCTGATTTGGGAAGAAGTAAAAGCGATACCCGATGAAAAATCCCATTGCCTAGGTACACAACCATCAAAATTGCGAAAAACACTATGAAATTTGGACGATTTGGGGTTAGGAAGCCCCTTGCTTCAGGAAACGCCTCAGACAAACGTACTGCTCTCCCTATTGTAGCACGCATCAGGGGTAGCCTCCCAGCGCATTTTTTGCTGGTTGTGAGCGGGCCTATCAACTGATGAAGTACCCAACACCCGTTGGAACGTCTTTCCTGTTATACTGCCAAAGCGCAAACAACGTACCCATCACGGGCAACCCAAGCGGCATCGCATTCAAGGGCCGGGAAAACAAATTTGGACCCGGTGTTGTGACGCACGCTTCGATAATAATAGCGGTGGCATGGTTTGCCTACCAGCACAATACACAACACAGCCGCAGTGCGTAGGGCTGCTGCCGTAAACACATAAGCGGCACAGCCCACGAAGTAGTATGTCATACACCCAGACTGGCGGCGATCCTCAACTGAGGAAATTCCAAACAATCAAAGCTACGACAGGGGGGTTACATTCGAGGCCTCGTTTTTCGCCACTCGGAGCCTCTCGCGCGCATATCTAAGTATGTGCGTATCAGCTTGGGGGAATACATCGCCATCCAATTACTTATTTCGCTGCGCCAACAACCCATCGTGTAACCCTTTCTGGAGTGTGTGTACACAAAGGCACGCGCGCGATTGGCCTGACCTCAGTGGTGAAATCGAGGCTATCCCCGCTACCGTAGCCTTAGTCAAACATGCTTGGATTCCCTTTTGACTTTCACTCTATTACGGAGGACCATAGTAATCAGGACCTACGATGTACACAAAAACCTATATATTCCACTGTTTTTGCTAAACATATTTGATCCTGATTACTATGTTCCCCCGTAATATTACTAACCAAAAAAGTGCGAACGGAGTCATCACGCATTCTACGAAAGGGGAAGTGTTTTTTTTGCTCATTCTGCCTTTCTGAATGAACGGGTGCTCCTTAATCCCGATACCGTCGGAATGTCACTCGTATTTTACAGTCTTAGTCGTTATATTCCTAGTCCATGGGATTATTCATTGGGTTGCACTTACACTCTGGGGTTTGGGTGAGATACAGACTCATTCTACGACAGGGGTGCACCAGTTCATTTTCTGAATCTCCTCAGTTGAGGAGCGCTGAACCTAGACCGCAAACTGGTACCAGGTCTTGAGTAAACTGAACGTGCAGCCCGATGCACAAACCCATGGGCTACGTCGACTACGTATACAAAAAAAAAACAGATTGAAAAAGAAGAACGGCATTCCGGCGATTCTGGGTTTAAAGAGACCCGTCATTCAGAAACAAAAACAACGAAAACTGCTCCCTCTGCCATAGCATGCGTCAGGTACAGAGCTCCTCAAGTGAGGAGCCACAGAGACATAAAGTGCACCACCACCTTGGCGTTCGCCTGAATCTCCGACAAGTTCAAGCGGCGTCACACTCACGGATCTGGAAATCAGATTTGGGCCCAGTATGTCACCTCCACCCCCGTACATCGAGTTCGACGCGGCGTACGGTGGGGGTAACAGCTTTACGCCGGCATATTCCTGTCGGAACGAGCTACCTCAACCGAGACACTGCTCAACATTTTTTCTATTGCACTGTTTTTTCCTCTATTATAACCCAAAACGTGTTAGATGCCTACACAGTGCGACTACCATCGGGTCGCGCGTACCTACTGCAAGTTTTGCCCCAATCAGTTTTTTTTGTCAGTGGTGGAGCTAATCATGTGAATATCTTGAGCAACACCGTATACCCCCTCTACCGATGAATGGCTGTGGCGGTTGAATCGGCCGATGCGTTCGGCTATTTAGGTCTCTGACACCGACCTCGTTTCCATCTCTTCGCGTGCTTTGGGGCAGCGCCACGTATCCTCATGGAGTCCACCTCGCCGTTAACGCTGGACTTCATCGTGGAGTACGAAGACGCTGTTGCCGGAGACTGCATCGTGCAAGTCCCAGAGGTAAGTGGTTCGGAGAGGTCCTTACTCATATCCAGTGAATATTAATTTTCATGGGAGCACGCAAGTTCTCACCGTTCAAAGAAAAATATTTTCCGCGGCTGGAAACAGCTGGGTGTTAAACGAAGGACTCCAAACAGACCCCTAGACCGCCCCAAACCGATATCTAGAACGACAACGACAACCCGAAAGTTTTTTATTTTTAAGACAGAAAAACCCTTTTCTTCGGAAAAGTTCCAACTTATCGGTTTTTCAATGATGCACGGAAGATCCGTTTGTCAAAAGACACCTAGACCGTGAAACAGTGCAACAAGGTTACGTTTTCGTTTTCATTGCCCCCTTTTTGGTTTTGGGTGAGGCGCTCCTCATATGAGAAGCCTCCGAAAACTAGGACGCGCGCTACGATAATAGAGATAGCGTTTAACGCTTTTTTTTGGTTTATGAATGACGACGGTGCTCCTTAATCCAAAATCTTCGGAATGTCATTCTCGTTTAGAAATGTTTCTGTTTTGTGTACCTAGGGCATATGTTTGTTCATCGAGTTGCACTTTCATTCCTCCCAAGAACAGCTTTTTGTGTCAGATTTAGACGTCAAGTGAGGAGCCCGAGAAACAAAATGGTGCACTTTTATCGACACGTCCCACGATAGAGGCAGGTCTTCTTGCCTGAGACGGTTCACGAACAACGAGGAGGCTCCTTAACCCCAAGTCGACGGTAATTCGTTCTTGTTTTGGAATAATTCATTTTCATACCTACTAATAGGTCATTTGATTGTTCATCGGGTAGTACTTTTATCGCCCCCCCCATATTGGTTATGGGGAGGCGGATACAGTAGAGCTCCTGAAGTAAGGAGCTTCAGAAAAACGATCTTGCATCTCTACCGTAGATTGCGTCCTCCTGAGGAAGCCTTGCCCACCAATCTTACGCTTCTTGGTTGACGACCAAGGGCATCAATTTGGTTGCGATAGTTTGCTCTGTCCAAGACACATGGTTTGGATACCGTTTTTAAACCTGCAGTAGTAGTATCATAACAGGTTGTCGACGAGCGTAATATTCGGATAAACAACAATCTGACATGATAGAGCTACGTTGTGTCAACAATCATCAAACTACTCTCGTGAAACCGAACCTTGCAACAATCTGTTTGCCAGGGAACGACGGAAGATCTCATTGTCCAAATCAACTCGGAGGAAGCCTTGTCCAAGGAGGGAAACTGCTGGGTGCTAGACGAGTTCCTCTAGAAATATCCCGGGAACGATATATGGAAAGATCTACAGAACGAAGTGACGCTACCAGACTCAACAATAAGGGATTGGGGGCGGGCTACTGAATGAGGATGGGGAAGTTCTCAGGACAAACCTCTAGAACTGTTTCTAGAGGGATATCTAGAATGAGGCAGTACTGCAAGAAGGAGACGGCAGACAGTTTAGCAAGGCACCAGGCCGACTAGACGGTAGAACCTGTCCACGTACCTTGACGCCTCGGCGACTACTTCTTTTTTGGTTTCTGTTTTTGTTTTGTCTTTGTTTTGGATTGCCTAGTCCAACCCCCTCGGGGGGGCAGTGCCGGCCGATACTGCGGTATTACCACCACCGCCGGTATGCTGGCTTTTGCTGAACCGGTTTTCCCTTTCATCACTTTTGTCTTTTCTCTCTTCCTTTTTCCCATTTATTTTTCCTCCTGCTTTGCCCTTTCTGTTTATTTTTGGGTATCCTTGGGGGTCACGGAGGAGATGATGTGGATATGGACACCGCCGCCGTAGACGCCATAAGTAGAGGACAGATCAGACAGCAATTATCTAACCCTGTAGTAGGTTCATTCGGAACCCAGTTTGGTTGCTGCCCTGACGCTAGCTGGGTGATGTCATCTGCTTCGTTGTGTTTTTGCTTGCTACCAGCATATTGTTAGGTTCGTTTTGGGTGGGGGGCAGTGATACACATTATAAGACATTTCCAACCACGTCGCGGCACGTGTTACGGCCTTCGTATGGCTTAGGATTAGGGTTAGGGTTAGGGTGGGTCAACCATGGCTACGCCAAAGAACACAATAATGTGGTACACCCATACGGGGGCGATGATGACGGTATGGGCACCACTGTCGTCAGAAACAGTAGGGAGCAGATAATATACCATCCGGGAATGCTCCTACTCCTTCAGTTCAAGGATTCGGAACCCAACATGGTTGCTGTCTTCGACGTTGGTTGGGTGGTGTCATCTGCTTGCTGCTAGTTGCTGGGTGGATGTTTTTTGCTTTGTTTTTATTTTGTCGTGTCGCCTTGTTTCACTCTTTTCATTTCTTCCTGACTACCTCTTCTCTCCTTCCTGCGTTCCCTTCTTCCCTTTTGCTATCCATTATTATTTTTTTCTTTTTTGTTTTTTCTTCTTGTTCGTATTCTTATTTCTTCCTCGCAGATATATTCTGGTGTTATCGGCTTGCATATGTTCCGCCCTCGTATTCATTGCGGTTGGCATTGCATGGCCAATTCACCTTGCTGTGTTTGCAATGTGTATTTCTGTCTTGTTTGTGACCACAGAGAGAGGTCGTCTCTCAATTAACAGGAGGCATCGGCACGGACACTGGTTGCGCTGGATGTAGATGGGTGGAACGATCAGTTTCAATGAGAAGAACACACACAGCAGTAGGATTGACGACTTCATCGCATATTTTGGTCGATAAGTTTTCTAGACATATATCAAGAGTTTAACGATTACCAGAATGATACGTGAAACGACGAGTTGTTACCTGTCTCGACAATTTCCTCGCTGATTACCGGCAATCCGGGCACACAGGGAGCCAAAGGAACCTGCCCCACAGAGTCCTGGCGTCAGGAGATTATGACTCTGCGCGCTTGTCCCGTGTATGTGGTCATTCCATTGCCGTCTACACGCAGTGCCGGCTGGACGATTTATCCGTGCATTTTCGTTGCAGGGAGGGGGTTGTCGTTAGAAAACCATATTTGTTTTCTCCCAACCAATCAATGTCCGCGTGCTATGGTAAGTATGCGCCCGTTGTTCTATGAGGCTCATCCCTTGAGGAGGTATTATCACTTAAAACATCACTGAAAAAACAATGTCAAAGCACAGCCCGATGAATAATGCTAGGGCCTAGATATACAACGAATAATTTTGCAGGGCAAGCAAATGTCTTCATCAATAATGCTGGCCATAAAATGCAATTAACACCTATTAATACTCTAGAATCGTACGTACCACGCGTGAGTGCTGGCTGATAATGTAAACATACCCTGGACAATAGACAATATCCATTGCAATAGGAATGTAATATGGTGCAATGGACGGGACTATTGTCGTCGGTAATGTCTATCAATTGTTACCTTCCCCAATCTATGGTGGCATGTAAAGGCCATCGTTGGATAGCTAGCACATCTATTTTGGTGGACAGTGTCAGTCGATGGATAGCTTGAACAATCTATTGTGTGGACCACGGCTATCGATGGATGAATTGCACAACCTACTGCGTGCGGTCGACAATGGCTATCGATAAATACCTCGCACAATCTATTGTGGCTGGCAATAGCTATCGATGGACACGGTTCACAATCTATTGTGGTGGACAATGGCTATCGATAGATACCTTGCACAATCTATTGTGG